>CANSTN010003466.1:0-16496 GCA_947644855.1 Beta macrorhiza
AACTCGCAAGCACAACCTGATCTGTCTAACACCCGAAATCATTAAGCCCGTCAACAAGGCCACCGGCCTGGAAATCCTGCGGATGAATTTTACCATCACTTATAAAGTTATACTCTCTCCGTCCCCTAATATAAGTCCCATTTCTTTTTAAAGTGTCCCAAAATATAAGTCTTGTTTCTATTTTCAATCAATAATTATGCCCAAAATACCCTCATGGAAATAATTTAATTCCCAAAAAGTCCTCATAATTTCAGCTTCCAATGCACCATTATTAATGATAAAGTGGAATCTATTACCCTATTAAACTCCTCTACACATTAAACCATGCAACATTAATGTTCAATTTTCAACTTTTTGTTAAAAAGAAAAAAAAACAATGTAAGTGTTTCCCTATAAAAATGAATCTTTTTATTCAAATAAAACAAGATTCCACTTTACCTTAATTCCCGTGTAAAAACAGAATGTTTTTATATTATGGGACGGAGGGAGTAGTAGTTAGCTATAGCCTATATTACTATACTTCCTCTGTTTTTTCAGTTGCAACATTTGCTTTTTCACATTTACCGAGACACTTATTTGAACGTTAATATCTCATATTGGATGTAAGTAAAAATTATAAAAATTATAAAAATTTAATATTTGGAATCATCGCATTGAGACGAATCTAACAAGACTCCACTTGACTATGTTTTCTCTTATATAATGGTGCGAGATTACTTAACAAAGTTGGTTGATGAATAGTGCCAAAAAGCAAATGTTGCAACAAAAAAAACAGAGGTAGTATATGTTAAGCATGCGGCAGTTGAAGTGCTTTTTATGAGTTTGTGATTAATCCTTCCACTATCTCAATAAAATGAATTGCCAATCTTCATTAGGAGATTGCGAAATACTAGATTCGATCTAGCTAGTAATAATACTAGACAATAAATGATGTTCAAACGAAGTTATATTTTTGTTCTACACTCTTCATATATAGAGGGCAGAGGCTAAATTTGTTTCTTACTAAGTTACTAGTGGTTTTTTCTGTCTAAATCAAGTATTGTACTTCTACTATTAAGTATTAACTGTTGTGGCTTGGGGTAGTTATTAGTTGTTTTAATATATGTTAATTGTTCAATATTATGGACTATTGGTATTCAGAAGCTGGTGAGACTAGTGGCTCTTAACCAACCAAATCGATCTTGATCTGACCCAAAGACTATGGAACGAAAATTTAACCTGAAATTATCTAGTCATAGACACATCCTATACCGAAATCGGCAAGACCTAACCTCAAACTTTACTGGCATCCAAACCCAAAAGACTAGATGTCTTGCAACCAAACTTGATGCAACCTAAATTAAGCCCAACCTCTAGATGTGATCCAAAATCAACTTGAAATTATTATCACATACACATCTTATACTCGTATAGGTACGACTAAAACTCAAAATTGACTTGCAACCAATCCAAATGAATGAATGACTTGACCCTAAATCAAACTTGACGCGATCCATACCAAGCCCAATCTTTAAATGTGACCTGAAATCCGAGTTGACTCTATCGAAGTCAGGTTTGAGGGTCAGGAATCCGAAATGACGTCGCTCCGCATTACCTCTAACTAATCAATAAGCACCAAGTGTGCACGGCGAGATACACATGGGGGGCTTGCACCGCGAGCTGCACATGGGGATATTCTTGATATATTTAATGTACTCCGTACACAAAAGACCAACATATGGCCTAGCTTAACAAACTCTCCCACTCCACTAATAACACACCAAACCCCTGCTATTAAACTCCTTTAGTTCCCTGTTCCCTAATCTTTTCTTTTACAAATTACAACAATGGCTGACTCATCTTCATCTGAGATCAAAGTCAATAATATAACTACAACTACCATTCTTGGTAACCCTAAACTTGAAGTTGATGATGATGATGATGCACATTTTCTAGCAGCAGCACAGATTATGCAGTCAGGGACACTACCCATGGCGTTAAAGGCTGCTGTGGAGCTCAACATCTTCAACATTATGGCGAAGGCAGGCCCTGATCGCCTGCTTTCGCCGAAGGAGATTGCTGCTGAGCTCCCGGCCTCTCAAAATCCCAACGCCCCGGCAATGCTGGACCGGGTACTCCGCCTATTGGCTTGTCACTCTGTCGTTAGCTGCTCCTTCGAGCACATCCACGCTGTTGGTGGCGGTGTCGAAAGGCGGTATGGGTTGAGTCCTATATCAAAGTTCTTTGTTGCAGATGAAAATGGGATTAGCCTTGGCCCCTTCTTGTCCTTGGTTGAAGACCCTGTAGTCCGTGCTAGCTGGTTAGTGACTTAGTTCCCTAAAAGAAGGTCATTTAATAGTTGATATTCCGATAATATATGATGCTTTATTTAACAAAAAAGGGACATTGTTACACTTATCCACCGAGTAGACAACCCACTACTAATAGAACGTTAAAAAAAATAAAATTATGTTGAGTTGGATTCCATTACCACAACCTTCAACAAGTCATTATTAGTGGTGGGTAGTCTACGCAGTGGGTAGACAAAGTTTTTTCCACGAAAAAGAGTTGATATTCCGAAAATATATGATGCTTTATTTACCAAAACAAAAAGTTGGTATTGGGAAAATGAATTTAGGACAATGCTTTCCCAGAAGCAAAACAAAACAAAACAAAACAAAACAGGACACTGTGTGTTTTACCTATCTTATTCACTTGGTGCAGGGGCAAGTTCAATGAAGCTATATTAGAGGGAGGGATACCCTTCAATAAGGTCTATGGAGTACATGCATTTGATTACCCCGGATTAGACCCGAGATTCAATGAAGTATTTAATGCAGCAATGTTTAATTACACAACAATTATCACCAAGAAGATCCTTCAAAAATACAACGGTTTTGAGGGTATCAAGCAACTTGTTGATGTAGGTGGTGGTCTTGGACATACTCTCCATGCTATAACGTCAATATATTCTTTCATAAGAGGCATCAATTTTGACTTGCCTCATGTCATTTCCAATGCTCAGTCTTACCCTGGTACGCAATTCTGAATCAATTTAAGAAAATCCTCAATTTTATAACTAATCTCCCCTACTATAATTCTATAAACGATATAGAGTAGTTTCAAATATGTCATTACTAAATTTAGTTGTCATATTACTAATTCAAATTACACTATCGATATCTCTGAAGAGAGAGTATAAGGTTTACTTTATGAGGGATGCAATTTGAGGGTGTCAGCTACAGATTTCGCGACTGATTTTTTGGGATCAACACATGCGTACAATTTTTTTCTTTTTCTAATGGCCTAATATAAGATGTAATGTTTCTTTTTGTGTTTTTTGGTATGAAACGACACCCTTTGATTAACTCATGAATCATATTATAGGCATAGAACATGTTGGTGGAGACATGTTTGAAAGCGTTCCTCAAGGTGATGCCATTTTCATGAAGGTAATATAAATTTATTCATAATATCATTGCTAATGTGATTGCGGCCCAATTGATACACGGTTATAAACAATAGTAGTGCTAATGAATTTCAATGTGATTTTGTAATGGAAAGTCTCATATCAATTTTCATCAATTCATAATACATTTCCTAATGTAATTAATCTAATTAGTTTTGGTAATGAACATTGTTGACGAATGTATAAATTATGTTCGTTTGCTGGTATTATTGTGCAGTGGATTCTTCATGATTGGAGCGATGATCATTGTTTAAGTGTATTGAAGAATTGCCATAAAGCAATACCTGAGAGTGGGAAGGTGATTGTTGTGGAATCAATTGTCACAGAAGAACAGGAAACTACAGTTATTGCAAAAACAATCAGCCAAATGGATGTGTATATGATGAATAAGAATCCAGGAGGGAAGGAAAGAACTCAACAAGAGTTCATAGCTTTGGCAAATGCAGCTGGTTTTACTGAGATTAAATTTGTTTGTCGAGTTTGTCAATTTTGGGTGATGGAATTTCACAAGTAACTGGATATCTTTAGATCCAAGTGGTATTCTTGATATACCATTTGATATACACTTCCTCCCTTGATGGATGTATCATATTGATGGATGTATCATTGTTTCCCTCTATCAATGGTTCTAAACTCTAATGTAATTCTTATTATGAGTTATGGTTTTTAGGTAGATAGTTACAGATTTCGTCGTAATATATGTTTTGGGTAAGTAGTTATGATTTTCTGATAATTAGTTATCGTTTCCAGGTAGATAGTTTTGGTTCTGGGTAAATAGTTATATTTGTAAGCTTAATAGTTATGGTTTTTAGTCATTAGTAATTGCTTACACATTATTAGTTATAGTTTTCATGTTATTAGTTATAGTTATGGTTCTAGGTAAATAGTTATATTTCTAAGGTTTTAACAGTTATGGTTATAGTTATTAGTAATTGTTTACACGTTATTAGTTATCCCAATATTTGTAAACTTGTGCATTTTTCTGGAATTGAGCATGTTAGTGGGGATATGTTTGAAAGTGTACCTAGAGGAAATGCCATCCTAATGAAGGTTCTTTTGCAATTACCACGTGATTTACAAGGTATTGGTTCAATTTTATTCAAAACAAGAAAATAACATCAAATTTTTTTCCTTTTGATAGTGGATACTTCATGATTGGAATGATGTAATTAAGTTGCTTGACATTGTTGAAGAACTGCTACAAGGCTTTGCCTGAAAATGGGAAGGTCATTATCATAGAGGCCACCATTGCAGATGAGTCATCGGGAGATGACATGTATTTCAAGAGCCATTAGCCAATTGGATGTAAGCATGATGACCCAGAGAGAATTTGAGGCTTTGGCTAAGGCAGCTGGATTTGGTGGTATCAAGTTCGAATCCTACGTCTTGCCATTTTGGGTTATGGAATTTTATAAATGAAAATAAGAACATAATTAATATCTCATGGAATATTACATTATCAATCTATATATGCTTACAAAAATGTTATCATTTTATATTAAGAAGCTACACATATATGTGAATTGGCTAAAATTAAAGACATGTAATTTTAGGGTTGTTAGTGTGAGTGAAAGCAAAAGTAAAGATGTAAAGATTGAGGATAATACATTGAAATAAAATATGTGGTTAATTAGTGTGAAGGACACACAATATTTAACGTGGGAATTATTCTGATCAAATAAAGACGGAATCCCATGAAAAACGAGCACCAGAAAATCTACTATACAATTACTCCCTCCGTCCCTAAAGAGAGTGCCCATTTTCCATTTATGTTTGTCCCAAATAGATTTTCCATTTCCTTATTTGGTATGGGTCCACTAATTAAAATATTATTTTGCTTCTAATTTTTATAATATCACCCACTTTCCCATATGACCCATATTCTCTCTTCTTAATAAACAATTCATAAAAAGTGTATCAACTTTTATATTTAATTATAATTTAATACAACTAAGGTCCTACACATGATTTCTTCTTAATACTTCTGCCCAAAAAAAATGGGCACTCTATTTAGGGACGGAGATAGTATTAGAGATAAATAATACAATTATAACTCTGACTATATAATAAGAAACTCACAAAGTAATACTACAAAAACAAATAGGAGGAACACTCCAGAAGTGTATAAAACGAATGAAACCTTGGAAAATTTGAAGGATTATGATGATGATTCCATTGTGGATTACTTGGTAGATTGCCCAAAATAAACGCTCAAACTTCATTTTTATAGTGTAGAGAATGATGGTGGTCGTGGATATAAGTTGGTTGACTTATTCCTGAAATGTTTAAAAAATTCAACACATCACCACAGGCTCTCAAATTTGCCGCAATAGCATTATCGAACATATACTAGAATTATCTTTGCAATATTGTGAGATAACTTAGGGCCTGTTCTCTTCGGCATAAAACAACTAAACTGAACTGAACTGAACTGAACTGAATTGAACTGAACTGAACTGAACTGAACTGAACTGAATTGAACTGAACTGAACTGAACTGAACTGAACTGAATTGAATTAAATTATAACTAATTAATAGTAATGATTATCATTTAGGAACTGAACTGAACTGAACTGAACTGAAATGAATTGAACTGAACTGAACTAAACTGAACTGAAAATAAGCTGGGGAGAACAGGCCCTTAGTGTCAATGATTTGTAATTAGGCGTAATGGTATTTGGGCCATAAACTCTCGAAGTTACACTCACCCAGCTGCCTGCCTGTACTACTATATAAAACCCGCCCAACGGTCCAAGTATAATATGCAAAAGCTACCAAAATATCTTGTTGCAAAAGCCACTTGATCACTAGACAACTCTTTCACAACTTATTTTTCAAATTCAATCAACCATCATATTGGGCTTAACATACAATAGTTTGGTTGGCATTATTGGCAATAACATAGAAAACGCAACTTTAGATAAGTGAAATTTCTCATAGAAAATATAACTTGTTAGGTTCATCAAAACAAATAATACACTTAAAAGAAAATGATATACTATGGTCATTACAACTTTTCTAAAAATTGTAATTCCCACATATAACCAAAAAGACCACTAAGAAAACATTTTTTTTTTTAGTGAATAACCCTTTTATGGTAAACATTATCTATCAATCTGATGCAATTCATATACTTTCTCCGTTTAGAAATAGTTGCACCATTTTATGTTTTCACGCTTGCCAATGCATGATTTCAAACATTAATATCTTTAATTATCAATAAGTAAAAATTATACAAGGTTGACATTAAAAATATATATTTTGAGACGAATCTAAAAAGATCACATATGACTATGTTTTTCCTAATATATAAATCACCAAAGACAATCAAAGTGTAAGATGTGAATAGTAAATACTATACAAATGGTGCAACTATTTCTAAACGGATGAAGTATATTTGATATATATACATACATACATATATATAAGAATGACAACGGGTCGGACTTGGACCGGATTATGCATAATCCGACTCCGACAATCCGAATCCGATCCGACTTAAAATCCGAACATCCGACTCCGATGATCCGACTTAAAATCCGAACATCCGACTCCGACTTTTTTTTTGGGCACGGTTTTATATTATAAAAAAACTTGTATGCATATTTCAAATGATAGTTAAAAGTCTTCCAAAATAAAGTATATAATTAACTAAAATTAATTATTATAAATGACATGATATGTGTATTGTGTGGCTAATGGCTATATATATCTTTTGCCACATATATTTTAGATAGCATACATAAAATAATATTAATATAAAATAAGACCAGTTGCCTTGAAAGTTAAAATCAAAGTAGAGTATACATACGTAATACATTAATATAAAAAAATATGACTAATTGCCTCAAAGTCGGAGTCGGATGTCAGAGTCGGATCGGATGAGTCGGATTTTTTATGAAATCCGACTCCGACCCTACTCCGACTCGGAGTCGGACTTTTTAAACGGAGTCGGATGCGGATTTTTTTTCTTCTCGTAGACGGCTCGGATTTTTTGCCTCAGAACGGATCGGGCCAGGGTCGGATCCAGTCTGGATTGCCATCCCTACATATATATACATATATACATATACATACATATATAGATGCATTACCTTGTTGTGTTGAAGCACTTTCTTCCTACCCAAGTAACTCTCACTAAGTATTTATCTTAAAGCCTAAGATACTAATAATCCTAGATGCTACAACTACACATTTCCCATGAAATATGTAGCAACTCAATGAGAGTTTTTGGATCATTTGCTCTGATACCAACTGTAACACTCCGTCCGATTATAGACATAAATTAAAGAAAATAGAACACCTTATCGAAGGAATGACGATAGCGGAAATATCGTCAAGACGGAGATGTCACTCTACGGTTTAAATTAAACTAATCAAACTTGAAATTTAAATCCCAAATTAAATTAAACCAAAAATATCCAAACGGAGGCAAGACAACCTCATTAACCCAATTTAACAAACATTAATAGAAATAAAATATAAAGTCTCAAAATCCCAATAAGTCTTCCTTCACAACCCACAATATATAAAGAACTACTCTTCATTTTTTTTTACCTGCAAAATATAACAACAACATCCACAATCAGTTGGGAGTAACTAACAGCTCTCCCAGCCCAATTAGGATCCATATAAGATTTATAAAAGCCTTAATAACTAAGTCACACAAAAACATCTCGATAGTAAACTTCAGATAATCAAATAAAACACTTAAACAAAGGTAATACAACCTGCTTCAATATAAATAGAGTAAAGATAACAAAATAAACAAAATGGATAAACATTTATATATATAAACTCACGTATCAATACCATAAACCATCAAAGTTTAAAGTAATAAAAATAATATAATTAGTTTGAGAGAGAGAGCTGAACGCTAGTGGACAACCCACTTCCTATGGTAATGTCAGATCGCAATCTCCAGACAGCCTATGGGTTACGTTCCCTACTGCATGTGTCTAAGAATGACCATACTCCCGATGCGGTGTAGGATTCCGTCCCCATCGACCTCTCGGACGACAACAAAACCAAGGTATACCTTGGATTCCGTCCTATGGTTTGCATGTTCTTCACCTTGGGATTCCGTCCCTCCGGATATCTTACTCTCAAACAAAAATAATAATTAAAATAATATTCATAATCATCAACAAATCATTATCAACTCAAGCGGATGCCCATAAGGCCTTACACCAAATCAGCAAAAATCAAGGATCGCAACCCAAGAATTTCAATTCAAAATAGCATTCTTCTCAAAATAATAATAGTATTATTAAATTAATAATAATAATAACTCCAAGATAAATAAATAAATATGTATATATAATATAACTCAACCAATACTCACCACAAAATAATTATGACATACTTATAAACTGCTTATAAAAATAACCATAATACAATGCACATAGCCCAATATGCCAAACAATCATCATGTTTATAATAATAAAGTTATAATCTAAATGCTAAATAAATAAGCAATGTCATAATACTATATAGCTAACTTTCATTCTAACAAAGAGAAGAAACGAGATATAACCTGCAACAAATTAAAAAAAAATGTAGATCCAGTACAAGGAAACACACATAAAGCACTTAAGACTTATTAAAACTAAAAAGTTTAGCCCGGCCTAAATATGGTCTCACGCAAGAATTATCATATAAACTTCCACATGCTACAACCCACACGACACCACCACCACCAACAACAACAACAAGGCGACACGATAGAAGACAGAAGACAAAACAACAGTCCACGAAGAACAGAAGACAACAGCAACCCGGCAGCAACATAAGTGACCTCCAACGTCAACCACGAACCCACCCAAACTTGACCCACATAACTCACAACAATCTACCTCCAACACACCTTATACTTCTCGTAAAATTAAACTAACTTAGAAACAATGTTATACAAAATCATAACTCGTGTTTAATTATGTAAATGCAAACTATACAAATATGAGCATAGCAAAAGAAGAAAAACAAATTAATTATAATTATGATTACCAAACAAGAACCTCGTGAATTTGGCAAGAACACAGCACACATAAACACATAATTTTTCCTACCCAAATTCCTAGCATGATACTAACCCACTTAACTATTAAAAACAATTATAATTCCTATACAAATACTAATCGCTCTAGGAACGCCATTAGTTACCTTGATTTTTGGTAGAAAATAATACTCGAATGGCAGAGAAGGAAGAGAATATCATCGCTCCCGAAAACTCCACGAAAAACCGGTTGACTCGTCTGATTGGAATGGAAACTGCTGTCACGTCTTTCACTTTCTTTAAAAACAAATCACACCATGAACAAGATCTCTCTGAATAGATGAATTTCGACTACTCACACGCCCAAATCCGATAAGAAACGAAGGAGATACGATGCAAACAAAATAGGTGTGCAGAAATGGCCAAAAATGCGAAAGAGAGAAGAAGAAGATGGAACCTTTAGCCTTCCTTTCCTCCAATGTCACGGCAACAAGAGAGACTGTAAAGAGCAGCATTTTTAGCCCAAGGAAATAACTCTCAAAAAAAGATTAAAAGAAGGTGAATTGGACTAATTGATGGTGGGTGTAAATAGCTAATAATGAGGGGAGTTACAAAATACAAAGACGTTATAAGTTACTGATAATAAAGTATGACTTTTGGCTCTTCAAATCCTCCTCTTTCTAGCTGATTTTTGGCAGCCCCAAAATCAAGAGTGGTCGGTCCACTTTTGTTACGCAAACGGTCCAAGCACGCTAAAATATCGATTAAAGAAAATACTAGCTCACACTCGCATAAATATTAAGGATATAATATTTATAAAGTGGAAAAAAAAGAAATATTTACTATAAAAAAATATTTTCAAGAATAAAATACTCTAATTTCAACACATAAGATTATATAAAGGAAGATATACGCGAAATATTAGGAGCGAAAATCCGTGGTGTTACAATACAAATGGTGCAACTATTTCTAAACGGATCACATGAGAATGCTCCTTACATGAGAAATGAGAATGAATCTCAACCACATGATTGAATTAGAGTTACAACACTTGTTCATTAGAGTTATACCTCCGAAAAATTTCGAGCCCAAAAAAAAAATTTTATTTTTTTCAAATTTTATTTTTCTAATTTTTGTTTTTTGGAGTTACATCACTTTTTCATTAGAGTTACATCACTTGTTCATTAGAGTTATAGCGCGTAAAATCCATTCTCATTTCTCATGTAAGTATGCATTCTCATATGAACTCACTTTTATATATATATATATATAAGCATCCTTTGAGGAATTCAAGTTCTTCAACATATTCAAAGATCTAGGTGGAATCTGTTTACAACACAAGTTCGAACTTTAATTTCTTTCAGAGCCGAAGTCCAACAATTCCATACGACAACAAAATAGAACCTTCGTTTATAGACAACTAGTTTTCTAAGCACGCGATGCGTGCGACGACAATTTTTTCATTGTGATATTTCGTAATATTGGGTAGTTAGTTTTACATGCAGCGACAACTCATTATAGTAGTTTAAGTTGACAGTTTTTTCAATAAAAAGCTTTGTTTTGTTCAACTTATTAGAAGTTATTTTCAGCAAAAATAAGTTCAAATCAGTTCATATAAGCAAAAATAGCACTATATGCACGCGATGCATGCGACAGTATATTAATATTAATAGTAACATCAAAATGTGTTAAAAAACTAGCTTAAGAGTGTAATATTTATGGTGAATATTGATGAGCGTTATGATTTTTTATTTGCATTGCTGTAGTGTAAAGAGTAATGTTTTCCAGAAAGGACTATGTCGAGGTAGGACATGTTATCTTGTATTTGGTAGATAATTCAACAACTCTCCTTTTAAACAATGATCTATGTTATGTTTTATTTATTTATTTAAAATATATATACTTTATAAGCGTATTTTATGAGTAGTAGTTCAATTTAATTTCACTGGGTAATTGAGATTTTTAGGCATACTATGGTGAGTAGTGCTTCAATAAAAAAAATTATAAATTGATATTATCTGATGATGTATGTTTATCTCTTTAATTATTTATTATCCCAACTGATTGTGAACCCCAAAAAAATAAAATAAAAATGAATATTCTCTAAAGTTTCTGAATTCTTTTATGGTTTGTTAATGCATGTTATTTGAAATTTTTATTGCAACTGAGAGTTTAGATAATAATAATCTCTGTAAATCTTTGCTTTTATAATTGTTTAAAAATTGATTTTAGTCATCAGTTTATATTTTCAATTGTGAGTTTCCTCTTTTTTCACATTTTTATGTAATACTTTTTGGTAATGTAGAACTTTCCTTATACCCATATTTGTAAATGAGGAAAGAATTAAGAAAATCTTTTCTTTATTATTTTGTGAGATAAAGGGTATATAAGTCTTTTCAAGAGGGGAGACCATAGCTCCCCCTTGGCTTATTTAATAGAGATTGGGCACAAATCTTCTTATATCACCCACAAATAATAAATTACTGCCAAAAATTTAGTAATAAAAAATAGGATATTATGAAATTATTTTAATTATGACCTTAATCCATTGAATATCACCTTAATTAACATAATTAATCCAAAACGAATCCTATTCTCAAGACCTCAAAACCTCAACACTTGTTTAAATTGCACATTTAATGAGTAATAATATTTGCTCATTTAAATCCAGAGTAGTACTCCCTCCGTCCCTCAATAGAGTGCCCATTTCTTTTGGGCACAAGTATTAAGAAGAAATCATGTGTAGGACATTAGTTGTATTAAATCATAGTTAAATATAGAAGTTGATACACTTTTTATGAATTGTTTATTAAGGAGAAAGAATGTGGGCCATATGGGAAATTGAGTGATATTATAAAAGTTGAAAGCAAAATAATATTTTAATTGGTGGGTGGACCCATACCAAATAAGGAAATGGGAAATCTATTTGGGATAAACATAAATGGAAAAATGGACACTCTATTTAGGGACGGATGGAGTAATAAATAAGAAAATAATTTATTCATCTTCTAGTTTGCAAATTTGAAAATATGAGTAAAAATAAATTCTCATTTCAGTCCATTTTTCTACATTTCTTTATTTGTTCAAAAAAAATTCTCACTTCAACCTATCTTGTGAAATTTTCACACAATTTAATTTGCTTAAATTATATAGAAGCAGTTCACTTATCAAATTAGTTGGTTGATTATAATGATTAATAAAAGCAAGTTCTCACAATCCATTAAAAGTTCAAGCTAACCTCCAATCAGATCGATAATGAGATATCACCATAAAAATATTCTTATAAGATTTGTATATCTACTCAATGAATATCGTTCCATATACTACTTTAAAATTGTAATGTTTAGAGGTCATCATTCATCTAAATAATATTTTCCTAAAAAGAGGCCCAATTCACAAATGGAAGGGCATGGCCTGATATTGGGCCCTAGTTTTAGCTAGAACCTGCTAAATTGAATTAATAATTTAAGTCTAAGGCTTAAATGGGTAAAAATAAACACATTAAGAATTTTTGGTGCACCGTGAACACATTATGCACCATTTTTTTTAGGGGAAAGGCTAATAGCCTTGCTAATAAACACATTATGCACCATATATTTATACCGAAAGTTTGAAAAAGTTGCCTCACAATTAGGTATTCTAAATTATAGTTTAATTGCACTATTATTGGAGATGATGTATTGTATGTCACTTTCCAAATGTTGTAAAAACAAATTGTAGGGGTGTCAGTGAATTATTAATCAGTAGTTCTTATGACTTTAGGAGGAAGTTGAAGGAGACAATGTTGAAAGGAGGGATCCCATTCATTATGGTACATGGAATGCATGCATTCGAGTATCCTAGTGTAGATCCAAGGTTCAATGAGATCTTCAACAAGGCAATGTATGATCAATCGACATATATCATCAAGAAGATCCTTACAAAATACAACGGTTTTAGAAACATCCAACAACTCACTGATGTAGGTGGAGGTCTTGGGCATACTCTTCGCATCATTACATCTCAACATCCCAACATGTAAGGGGTTAACTTTGACCTATCTCATGTCATCGAACATGCCCCTCCTTATCCTGGTGTGCTCATTGATCTGGACTTGCGTATACTTTTTTGGGTATACACAATTTTTAAAAAGTCTCATTTCTCAAAAAGTACTACTATATCAATAAAAGGTTAATTGGTCGACTATAGAAAAATGAAGTCCCACTTACATAAGAGACCTATATCAATTACTTCGATCCTCTGTTTTGTAAGAAGTAGATCAAGTTTTTGAGAAGTCACTTCCTATACTTTTGAATTTATTAATCAAAATACCATTATAAAAAAGATAAGCAATTAATATAAGCATACATTTTTAGTTCCAAATAATCACGATAAAGTATTTAAAAATCTAACCATAAATACATAACATGAATATGAATCTTAACCATATAATATCACTTGTGCATTTTTCAGGAATTGAACATGTTAGTGGAGATATGTTTGAAAATTACCTAAAGGAGATGACATCCTTATGAAGGCTCTTTTGCAATTACCACATGATTTATAAGGTATTGGTTCAATTTTATTGAAAACAAGAAAATAACATCAATTTTTTTCCTTTTGATAGTATATACTTCATGATTGGAACGATGTAAGTTGCTTGAACCAAACACATCTTCTCTCCTTTTTCTGGGCAATATTCAAGAGCGTTCTCAATCTGCTTTTTCTGAGTAATTAAACTTATCTGATAGCTGTGGCGTGAAATAATCACTGCCCTAAAGTTGAATTTGCCCCGCAACAACACACGGACTCACAACAATCAACCTCCAGGGTTACACGGCTTCTACCTTTCCGGTGTTGACAGAAAAGCAGATTGAGAACGCTCTTGAATATTGCCCAGAAAAAGGAGAGAAGATGTGTTTGTGTATTTTTCTATCCTCCAACGATTCTATCCTCCAGAAAATTCACAAAGGAATGATACAAAAAGAAATAGGAGGAACACTCGAGAAGTGTATAAAGCGAAGCAAACCTCGGAGAATTTGAAAGATTATGGTGATAAATCCATTGTGGATTACTTGGTGGATTGTCCAAAATGAATGCCAAGTTTCTTTATTATAGTGTAGAAAATAATGATGGACATAAATCGGTTGACTTTTTTTTCCGAAATGTGTAAAAAAAACTCAACACATCACCACAGGCTCTCAAATTTGCCGCCATAGCATCATCGAACATGCTAGAATTGTTTTGTAGTATTGTAAGATAACTTTAGTGTCATTAATTTGTAACTAGGCTTAATGGAATTTGGGACATAAACTTACCTCAAGCTTGTTTACTAATGTTTTAACCACTAAACTAAGTAATATTTGGTGTTATAATTTCAATGTAAAATACTAATAAATGAAATATATAAGTACTCGGGGCATAGCCCGGGCCTAAAAACTAGTTCTTTCCCTAAATAATGCTAGATTAAGAAAATATTCCTACTTCACGCTGAACTCAAATATATTTCACTAGATGTTGTCCACGTAGGATTGAAATACAAAAAGTTATTTTTTTAATTAAATTCAAGAAAAACCGCTACTGGAATTAGCGGTTTCTTAAGATCAACCGCTAAGTTGAATAGCGATTGTCAATAGTAAAATCGCTACCAGAATGCCGGTTCTTTTTTATAAACCGTTGATCTGATTAGCAGTTTGCTATATCACCATAAAAGTTCAAGCTAACCTCAAATCAGATCGATAATGAAATATCCCCATAAAAATCTTCTTATATGATTTGTATATCTACTCTATGAATATCGTTCCATATACAACTTCAGCAGAATTGTTGGGTTCCGTTGACAATTAGCTGGTTCCAACTTCCAAGTAATCAGATTGCAAAATTATTGTATAAATGTATATGAGATTTGTTATTTAACAATTATGCCCAACATTTTCATAATAATTAAAAAAATGACGTTGAAAGGAAACAAAACCACCGTCATCCTCCACCCTCTTCCTCCTTAGCTGTTAACTTGCTTCAGAATACTTAGAAATCATGTGATCATTATTAAATTGATCATTATAACATATAGTTGTCTTATTTTACTCACTTCACTTTGGGGGAGAACCAATGAGAAAATACAAAAGTATGAAAGAGAAACTGAAAAGGTGGAGAGAGAAACTGAAAAGTAAGATAGAGAAACTAAAAAGTGGGTTTAAATATTAAAAAGTGGATGACATGGGTGGAAAAAAGAGTAGAAAGTAGATGTGACATATTACCAAAATTAGAAAAAGTAACAGTGTGTAGATTAAAAAAAAACAGACCAAAAAAGAAAGTGTGTAGATTAAAACGAAACGGAGGGAATCTATGCAGACCACCATCCTCTTGATAAATATGAACAAAAAAAAGCAGAGAAGCAAACCCTGCCGAAGGAATGGGTGACGTAGCAAGACTAGCCAATGGTTGCACTACTCCCTTGGTTGAAGAAGAAGTTGAAGAAAATTATGGTTAAATTGACAAGTTATACTCCACTATATATTAGTGTCTATTTTCTAATTAGTAATCTATTTAATGAGCATATTAAGTCTTTTTCCATTGAATATCACCTTAATTAACATAATTAATCCAAAATAAATCCTATTCTCAAGAGTCAAGACTTCAACACTTGTTTAAATTGCACATTTCATGAGTAATAAATAGTTATTAGGTCCGGGATACGCTCCGGGTAAGTAAAATTTTCATTCATTAATATTATACTTTAAGATGATAACACTACAAGAAAATGCTAAAACAACGACTGCTTCACAGCAACGGTGCGCAAAACGGTCGTTATTATAGACATTTTTTGCCATTTTACTTGAAAATGAATGAATTTGAGTTGTTTTAAGTTAGTTTAAGTTATAAACATCTCAAACATCATATATATATTTTGTTTGATGAGTTTAATAGTAGTTTTGATTGAAAATACAAAATATAGACATGTTAGAACCAAATATAGGCCATTTTAGCCCTTTTTTGCCATTTTACTTGGAAATGAATGAATTTGAGTAGTTTTAAGTTATTTTAAGTTATAAACATCTCAAACATCATATA
>CANSTN010003467.1:0-14985 GCA_947644855.1 Beta macrorhiza
CGGCAGAGTTGAAGGCTTAATTCTGCGCACTTGGTGGAAAATTTGAGATGGTTCAATAGTAGACTTTAAGTTGACTTCTGAAATTCATACTATTGAAATGTAGTCAACCTCGTTGGAAATTCTTGTACCAGGAAAAGGCCTTTGGTCGGAAAAGTAAAGCACGTAAAATATAAAACTTGGTCCAAAACTTCAGCCCATCTGTAGTAGATATGAAGCCCATTCTATTGGATTCTTATCGTTTTCGGCCCATGGATCTATTTCAGCTTAAGCAATAGGCCAAAATTTACTTCTAGGTCCAATACGATGAAATATCATGACATCTTAAAAAATATTTAGCTTGAAGCTAATAAGGTCTCCCTAATATGCTACAAATAGTTTTTCCATTTCTCTTTTGTATAAAGTTGACATTTTAAAACATCAAATAGATTTTAAAAGTGGTTACGGATGATACTAAACATGCATTAGTATGGATAAAGGGATGAATCCTCCTCACAAATTTACCTATTTATTTATAACCTTAATTACCGTTTACTATCGTCTAAAAAATGATCTTTAAGGAATCTGCTCAAATGCTATGCAATTTTCAATATGGTGCATCTTTGGTGTGGTTTGAAAACAAATATCAAACCGTGTTTAGTAGTTTCGTTTAGGTTATGTCCTAAAGTGGACCAAACAAGACCACAAACACCCATAGGCCCTATACATGTTGTTGCTTATGCTTGCTATGAACGCATGTTCGATAACTCTAGTTGCCAAATAATCTAATTTGAAGTCCTAATAGCTACAATGGTACGTCGATAAAAGTGGTTGTGTAATGGAATTTCATATGGCTATGAATTCTATTAAAGGCAAGAGAAGCCTCATCTTCTAAAACTTTTTCAAGTATAAAATTGATATGGGACGAATAATACAATCCGCACAGTTTTGAAGGTGAAGTTACAAAAAATCCCCATGTATATAAAAAAAGTTGTTACATTGGACCCTACTCAAGAGCTATAACTATCTTTGCAATTTATAAATCAACAAAATACAGGGTTTGAGCAGTAAATGCGTCAAAATCTCTATTTCTATAATTCTATATATTCTTTTGATTTATAACTTATATTCGCCTTAAACATAAAAATGAGGTTGTCTGATTTCCGTGTTAATAGACCATTATTGGATGGGTTTAAGAAGGCGATTAATAGTCTAACCTCACAACCTCAACCCTAGTTTAGGGCATAAACAAAAAATAAAGAGATATGGAAAATGGTAAACCAGTAATTTAGCACAATTAATTAAAACGTAAAGGGTTTATTCATGCCACACTAATGATGGTAAGATTATGTTATTATAATACTCCTCTTCTAGTGAAATGATAAAGCAGTATATCATTGCTCGCATAATCACATAGTATTGGAGTTCCCCTAACATCATTTCATAATCTAATCCCGAGTTCTAATCCTGACCCCTAACAGTACATTGGCTAGTTAAACTTTAAATTCTAGTACTACTAGAGATTTAACTTTGGTTTCCGAAGACAAGATACTTTTTTTTTTTTGTTTTTGTTGCTTTTAACATTTTCTTCAATGTTGGTGCATCATTCAGATTCTATTCTGACATGATGCAGTGGCAGCGAATCTCCGTTTTTTCTTCAATTTTAGCAAGTTCATTACTCATTTTAAATTTTGTCTTTCTACATTTATTTGCGATTTGCAGTCACAAAAACAAATACTACTCAAGAAGAATATTTAATTATTTAGGGTATGTTCTGTTCACTTTATTTTCAGTCCTTATAAAAAAAATAAGTTTAAATAAGTTTAGATAAGATTTAATAAGAATTAATAAGGTCTACTAAGGTCAGATTAGTCTAGTTTAACAAAAATAAGGTCCGACACTCTCGCAAAATAAGTTCAGATTATGACTATTGATGTTTAATAATTTCAGGTAAGTTTAGATATGTTCAATTAAGTTCAGATAAGTTTAGAAAAGTAAAAATAAGTTGAATAGAACAGACTCCTAGTATGAATCCCAGATTACCAATTAACAAATGAATAGTGCAAGCTACCATTGATCACTGCTTAGTGCTTGCTAAGGCATGGTCAAGGTCAAGCAAAAGTAGCCTCCATAACTTACTACATAATACTTCATATGTACGTCGTGCATGAGGATAGTTTGGGACTTTGGGTATTAGGTATTAACCGCAACCTGAGTGTAGAAAGATGGTAGCGGAGTAGTATCATGGTAGTAGCAAAGGCCGAAAGTGGTAGAGTGAAGCTTATGCATTCCATTCTTTAATGGAACCTGTTTATGCTGATTTTCGCCTAAGCGACGCGACTCGATATGGGGACGACAACAACCAGATTTATATGATGTATGTTATGCAAATGCGAAAAGGGATTCAATGGGGAATGACACAAAGGAGTGTTGACGTGGAAAAACCCCAATACAGGTGGGTAAAAACTGCGGGTGGATATGAGTCCACCAATCCACTATATGCAATCGGCACTCGGAGTAAATGACGATCAATACACCCTAAAATATTTGTTCTAAGTACAATAACTCAGTTGCAACGTAAAGAAAATGATAACTTAAAGTGCAAAGTGTTTGATGAATTGAATAGAATAAACTATGATTGCTCGAGCTTATGTGAGTGAGGTGGAATGTGTACGTTCTCTTTTGCTTCAGCTCCGTCGTCTTTATATAGCAGTTTCTAACTCAACGTGCCTCCCAGAATATCGGAAGTAGTTGCCCGAGATCTTGGCACAATATCTCCGTTTTCTTAGCATTACCTTTTACTGCCACTTGAAGCATCTGAATTGACCGAACTTGGGATGAACTCAGTCACCCTTATTCTTCGGCAATCAGTCACGCTTTGACCCAGTCCTTGCGTCACGCTACCACTGTTAACGTCAACGTCAACGTCGAGTATTCTCTGCGTCAATGTTAATCTGCAAAAATCAGCCATAACAGAACCTATAACCAGTTTCCTTATGTTTGCAAAATTGCAAATATTCATTTTTGAAAAAAATAAACAGTTAATTATTTTTAAAGAATATAGGTTTTTGTGTTATACATGATTAGTTATTACCCAAATAATATGTTGATTATTAACAACAATGTCACAAAAGTTTAACATACAGAAGTATATTTGACAAAACAAAAGTCAATATAATTACTATCAATTACAAATCGACCAAATATGGGGGAGTATAGTCTCTAATAATAAGTGAGTAATTGAGTGACATACTCTTATAGTACTCACCAAGTACCATATCTCATTCAAGCTTTATAGGTTGTTAGGGGCCTAACTCCCGATATTTTTTGGCATATTAGATATAATACATATGTAGTATTGCTTCATTCTGTTTTAAATGAAATGAAGTGCCTTAACACGGGAATTTAGGAAAGGAGAGAGGAAAAAAAGAGGGACCCATGCGTTGAGGAGAAATATATAGAGAAGTGAATACCAAATAAAATAACGTTTCATTTATTTTGAAACGGACTAAAATGGTAAGTGTTTGATTTATTTTAGAATGGAGGAAATTTAATACTTCAAGATTCAACTTTAAATACAATGCCTAGACGATTCGAAATTGGCCCTCTTAATTTTTTGGTCCAAGATCTGCCACTAATAAGTAAAAAGAGTGATATCACTAACTATATATGATTTCACATGGCAAAGTCATGATTTGCACAACAATATTGGTATATGCGAGAGAGGCTTTTTATGCATGAAATACATTTATTGAAATAAGTTACAATGTGCAAATTCATAACCCAGTGCAAAAGTGAATATAACATCTTTTCTAGTTTCTAATACCATGACCATGGAACCTATGGCACATTGGTTTATCCCCAGTCTCATTGGCTCGTTATGAAGTTGACAAATTAATGCGCAAATGAGCTAATAACCTCATTTACTCTACCTACATCTATCTATACAAATATATTAAAAGGTGTCCTTAACCAAGAAACTGCGCCACGTGGTACTTTCCCTTAGGTTGTTTTTCTACACATGATCCATATACAACAAAAAAAAAAAATAGTAAATGCATTGTATAGGATTTGATCCCATAACCTTCAAGTTTATATATTAAAGTCTTAACCACTAAACCAAATGATATTTGGTGATATCATTTTAAAGTAAATTATTAATAATGAAAACTATAAGTATCCAAGACATAGTCCGAGCCTACAAACTAGTTCAAATGTAAAATAGAAGCTTCTACTGAATATGGTGTCATAGAGTTTGAATTGAAATAAATATACTTCTATTATTCAGTTGAATTTCTCAATTCAACATCACTCATAAATTCTAGGAGATTTATCCTATCTCACAATAATCTTCCGAAAATATCCCTTAAGTCACCCCAAATTTACAAAACACCCCCAAACTCCCGGTATGAGATATCATCTCGAACATTCCTGAAAAATTGACTTGTTTATCGTCATGACTCACAAGAAAAGTTCATTCCAAATCCAAGGTGCTCAACTGCCCATCTTAGTTCCACGTGGCATCCACCATCCCACGGTCGGCACCTACATCACCGTCAATTTCAATCACAATCTAACCCTTACCACCACACCAAGAATAAAATAAAAGGTATAATAAACCTCCAACAGGTAGATGTATCTAGCACAAATTTTTTGTAGCGAGTATTGTTTGTGTATATAATAGATAATCTCTCTGTATTTTTTTTATACTTCAACTTTTCACGTTTGTCAATGAACCTATTCACCCTTATATATCTTTCATTACATATTAGTAAAAATTATAATGATTGAATATTAATAAACTACTCATTGAAACGAATCAAACAAGATCCTACATGACTATACTTTTTCTTATATATTGAGAAGAATTTAAAAGATTCTCTCTAATTGTAAATAATGTCAATATTCCAAGCGAAAAAGATAAAAAAATATAAAGGGAGTACTATTTGTGTTTTATATAATAAATAAGGGGAAAACAACACAAATAATATTTTCATATATACTACAAACAATATTTGTTACACGAAAAATTAATGTCTAACGCATCTACATATTAGAGGTTATAAAAGCACCATTTTTTATACCGTCAACTAACGCTGTTAATCTTTGTTTTCTTAAGACAAAACTTCTCTCTCTCATCTTTCCTTTTTTTACTTTTTGAAATTTGAATCCTTTTTTCCCTCATTACTCCATTCAACAACAACCACACGATTCACTCCCTTATATTAATCCAACGGCCATAATTTCCTCCCTCATCACCCGTCTCGTGATTCCAACATTTTATAAAACCCCCCCGCTTTTTCTCTCTCTTAAAACCCTCATTTCTCTCCATTTTTCACTTTCCAGAACTCCGAGAATCTTTCCTCTTTTTTCTCTCTCTCTTCTCTCTGAATCTTCGGTTTTCAAGCATCAATGGCGGAACACGGTGAACATGAAGCTCCTCATCAGGAAGGAGAGACGTTAATGGAGAAGATCGCTGAGAAACTTCACCTCCATGAAAGTCACGATGAAGAGAAGAAGAATAAGAAGCATGAAGATTCTTCATCATCTTCTTCTTCTTCCTCGGATTCCGAGTCTGATAAGCCTAAGATGACGTCGTCTCCTACTCCTGCTGCTCCTGCTCCTGCTTCTTCTGTTCAAGCTAAGATCTACCGTCTCTTTGGCCGTGAGAAACCTGTTCACAAAGTTCTCGGTGGCGGAAAACGTACGCACTTTCTCTCTCTCTCTCTCTGATTTGAATTTGCTTTAGTTTGATCTTGATTTACTTCAAATTTACTTCAAATTTGAGCTGAAATCTTTATCAAAGCTTTGTCTTGAACAATATCGATTTGTTTTACATGTTAAAAATCTTTCGATTCGCTAAAACCTAGCTCAAATTGTATGCTGTATATTAAGATTGATCGGTTCCTATTTCTTGATTTGATATAAATCGAACAATCTGAGTTTAGAATCTGAAATTGATTTTACATATTAGCTTTTTAGCTTATGCTGAGTTTATAATGTAATCACTGTACATTTTAGAGCTTGATTTGAAGTAGATATGATATTAAGATTATGTGATGAGTTGGAAATACTGAAATGAATGTGAATCGTGGATGCAGCTGCTGATGTGTTCTTGTGGAGGAACAAGAAGATCTCAGGAAGTGTATTGGCATCAGCTACTGCGATCTGGATTCTCTTTGATTTGCTTGAATATCACCTCCTTACTCTCATTTGCCACAGTTTGATTTTCTCTCTTGCAGTCCTGTTTCTATGGGCTAATGCCTCCACTTTTATCAACAAGTAATCTTCGGACGCCTCGCCTTTTTTGTAAACTAGTTTATTACTTATGTACTAGAATTTTTATTGAAATGTTTGACTAATGATGCTTGATTGTTTGAATCATAGGTCTCCACCTCATATTCCAGAGGTTATTCTGCCAGAGAAGCCAATCCTTGAGGCTGTTGCTGCCCTGAGGCATGAGTTGAATCGAGGACTCGCGATGTTGCACGACATTGCTATGGGAAAAGACTTGAAGAAGTTCCTTGCTGTATGAATCACTCACTTTGTTAATTCGCTGATGGTTATGTTGAAGAAGCTAGGTTATACTTGCAATTGATTTACATGAATATTTTTTTTTGTTTGTAGGTCATTGCAGGCTTGTGGATATTGTCCATTGTCGGCAAAAGCTGCGGTTTCATAACCCTCTTTTATATAAGTAAGTGATTTTATTCTTGCATTTACCGTTCTTTTGGTAGCTGGTAATTAATGAATGCAATAAAAATGAATCTATTAGTGAATTTGTGAAGAAAGTTTCATGCCAACAATCATAGTAATGAAGAACGTTCTTAATGTCCACAAAGTTTCATTACCATTTGATACACTTCTCAACTAGAAGTGATGATAATTAAAATTTGTAGGAAAAATAGGATCTTAAGGATAGACTAACAACAAACATTGTTATAAATATAGGCAATTAGCACCTGACTTGTTTTTCACAAAATCACCTTTAAATTCATTACCATTATCGCGATAGATTGTTGCCTAACAAAACTGGGCCTTAAGAGTATGGTTTGTGAATATGTAATTATGATCCATCGAAGTGATGATATTGAACATCTTTATCTTGGTGTATGCCACAGATTTTGTATTGTTGCACACAATCCCTATTCTTTACGAGAAGCATGAGGACAAGGTTGATGCTTTTGCGGAGAAAGCATTGGCTGAAGCCAAGAAACATTATGCTGTGGTAAATGAGAAGTACATAAGTAAGATTCCAAGAGGACCTTTGAAGAACAAGAAGGCAGATTAGAGACAGACGTTAAACAAGCCTTGTGCAACGATTGTAAGGATAAGGTTCTAGCTCTTGATTTACCCGAAGGTCATCGATTGTGCTACTCACCTCACCTTTTGGCTTTTGCATTTTGGCTATTTGCATTTGACTTTTGGGGCCTAAGATAGTGGTATTGCTGGGTTTAGCTCGGAAGTTACCAGATTTTGTAAGCTTTGTGGGAATTTTCTTGTTTTTGGTTGTTGACAATTTGTTGGTTTACAGGAGAAATTAAAAGCACAGTAGAGCTACCTAATCTTATTTACTTGTGGACATGGTTCTCTTGGCTTTTGGATAGGTAATAGGTTTTACTAATGTTGTAATTGTGATGTATTAGTCACACAGCAATGATCTGCTGTTGTCACTGTGCTATTCATATTATACACTCCTAGTAGAGTTTGGTAGTAGTTCTCTTTAAATTTACGATCTTTTCTTATCTCTGGCAACTCTTCATACACTCATTTCTAGATTGTTTTATGAAATTTCAGTTTGAATAGTGTTCTCTTTCTACTATTTTCTTTAAACTTTAGGGACCCCCCCGAAGCATTTGGGGAAATAAATCTTGATTAAATCGTTGGGCGTGAGCTATAATTGTTAAATTGCATGGTAATTCCCAATTTTCGTGTCATCAATCAATGATTATTGAGGAAATAATAAGTATCTCTGAAATTTAATTGTTTAATCTGTAATATCCCAAATATACTCTTTCGGTATCAGGGGGTACTATCAGGGACACCTTTGATACAATTACCGACATCACATATGCACTATGGACCACACGAGATGTTTCAAAGCGATTTGTGCACAGGTGGGAGTTTTAACGTATTAATCATTAAATTGTCCTGTCACTGGCATGCATGTCGATATTACATTCCACTCGTAGCCATGTCCTCGTACTGGTCATCGATGTGTAATTTATGTATTGGCAAGTCAACCTTCATCAGTGAAAAAGTCACTGGCAATATCATTACCATATCATCAGAATGGTTTGACAAAAATGATCACGACATAATCTAATATTAAGCTCATATATGATATCAATCGATATGTACACAAGGCAGCTCAAGGCTAGCAGGTATTCGACAAGACGATACAAAGATCCGGCACCTGAAATATCACGATTTGGTTTTCATTGTTCAGATTCAATGAGAAGAATTTAGTTACTTGGTATTAACGTGAATAATATAAAGTCTAGTTTGCATATGCAATTAGTATACATGAGATAACCGTTTCATAAGTTTTTATGAACTCTGGTTTTGTAATCTACATAAGGTAAATGTAATGACGATCATATTTGCAATTGAATCAATATATAAATGAATCAACATTACACAACCAAAACCAAGAAAACGGAGCAAAACTTTTTACCTTTTGATTAATTACACACATCATTTGCGTTCAGGAAACAGCCTCAAAAGTCAAAACTATGAGAACTCTTTGCCCGAGGGTGTGAGAGGAACTGTGGAAAACTCAGTACCAGAATTGTCATACGGCCTCGAGCTCTGATAGGTATATGCTGATCTTGATGTATCAATAGATGGATTTGTGGTACTAAAGATAGGAGGGCGACCACTAGCACCTCCTCTTCGGTCCGGCAAGGCTGATTGAGCAGCTGGGGTACTTGGACTACTGCCACTAGCAGAAGCACTCTTGGACCCATCGGTAGGTTCCACGGACTCTCTCTTTTCTCTCTCTTCAGTTTCTTTAAGAAGAAAATCAACCCATAGATCCGCGAAAGACTGAAATTAGAAAAGAAAAAAAGAAAAACCACATGGCATTAAGCTGAGAGAAAATTCTAGGTCTGAAAGCGTGACACCGGTATGAATAAATTCTAGGTCTGAGAAGGGTGACATCAGTACGAATCAACTGGCCAATTAC
The DNA here is from genome assembly GCA_947644855.1 of Beta macrorhiza. NCBI lineage: Eukaryota > Viridiplantae > Streptophyta > Magnoliopsida > Caryophyllales > Amaranthaceae > Beta > Beta macrorhiza. Next base: position 9,164 of record CANSTN010003467.1, read on the forward strand.
CTGATTATCTGAAGCCATATTTGCAGGTGTCCCTACAGAACTTCCACCCATAATGCCACCAACAAGGCGACCGGGAAATCCCAGAACACCACGGACTACACCTTTTCCAGCGCCTTGCTGAGAGGCACCTATTCTCTGCTTATCGTCATCTGAAAATCCTAGCATGCGAACCATGAGGTCGAGAACCTGCTCATTTCCAACCATTAGCAGTCTAATTCAGAAAATTAACAAAATCAAGGTCACCCCAAAATGAAGATTTAGAGAGGTAGATAAAAAAAAATGAACCTCTTTGCTGTGGTTTCGCTGAAAGTATGTCACAAGTAATTTGATGACGATGCGCCTGATAAGATCATAAATGAGTAAATGGCATCCTTGTTAATTTCATTCACACCCATGACCCATTCTTAATTCAAAATGTAATTAAAAAAAAAAAAAAACAAATCAGTAGAGAAACACGCATAATGAGTATGGCCTAGGTATCTCCGTGATGAAGGTCATACAGGATAGTGTTCTGATCCAGCATACAAAAAATGGAGAGTTGGTTAATTTGATATATCGAATGTTAGTCAAGAGATTAGGATATCTGATCTTCTCGTCACAATGGTAATGAATGTCTTGCTGAATTTAGAAGGTATTTACTATCAATGCACAAAGCAGGGGAGGAAAAAGAGAGATATTTCTTAGTCATAATGAGAGCCATCACAAAAGCATAAAGCTCATCCTCAGGTTTGTCTGGGGAAGAGAATTCCCTTCATATCCATACAAGTAGGTTGCTTCTCCATGAGCAGTACTGAGTACTGACAAAGCATAAGTGTGCTTACTCCTAATATGGGAAAGAAGACGTCAATAATTGCCAAGTTTGTCTAAATCTTGAGCAACTCAAGACACACATTGTTAGCCGACACATATGAGGTCGCTAAAATCAAATGCATCCTGTCCTCTCCAATATTCTGTTATCTCTTAAGGGATACATCCTAATTCCTATCCATGGTGAAAAAACTGACCTTGATGCAAAAGAGAATAATGAATGAAAAAAAATGACTCATTTATAATAAGAATGGTCAACATGACTGCAATGGCATATTTTGTACCTATGAAACTGACATGTTTATATGTATTTGATTGTTCTTGAAAAAGTAGTTACCATATCACATATTAGAGGAAAGATCCAAAGAAAAGTAGTTCATAATCCCAAAAGGCTAACCTGTCGACTAGAAAATCAGAATCCACTGACATCCTATTGAGACTTGTCATGCTTTGCTCAAGTGCTCGCCGTAGTTTAGCATTGTCCTCCTCAAGCTTATTTACCCGATTATTCCATTCTGCTACCATCTTGTCTGCTTGTGCAAGCTTGGCTAAAATTTCTTCCTTCTCCTTGTCTGATGCTTCAACTTGCTGCTTTGAATCCTAAAAGCACATGAGACATATTATTACGTGATAAACAAAGTGGCAAAAACTTCTCTATTCTCTTTCCGAGCAATATTAAACAGCAAGAATGATGAAATTAGGATCTTTATTGGCAAGTCTTAGAAAGAGCATGTTCAGCAAGTCCACTTCTGAAAACAACCGGTACCCCTTGTCATAACTTTGTATGTGATAGAAATGAATGATAGTTTTATTGGCATTAACGCCCTTCATCTCATTTTGTTGTTCCCACTTTGCTTTTTGGAAGTTAGTCAGACAGGAAAGGGACAATGGAAGCATATGGCTTATTTTTATGAGAAAAAATATTAGTGGGAATAACAAAAATACAAAAAAGAAAGTGGGAAGAAAAAAAGAAGATAAAAGGGGTACAATTTCAGGTATTGGTGAGTTGTCTATACAAATATTACATTCAAACCAGAGTCCAGCACAAGTGAATCTAGGTTATTCAATATAGAACATAAAATTCTAAGTTCAACTACAGAATGTCAATACTCATCGTGGCTTGCACCAAGTTTTAAAAAGTAAACTAAATTATCAGACACACTGTGTTGCGAAAAAGAACAGACAGATAATTAGAAAATACCATAATGCATGCTACTCTTGCATTTTCAACTGAAAAACACCAAAGAAACTACAAACTTGAGGCCACCAATATGGAAACACATACCTGCAGAAGTTGTGAAAGCTTTGAACACTCCTCTCTAGATAGTGATAATTCAACTTCTAGACGCTCCTGTAAAGAGATGTTTCACGAGAAGGGAGTGAGAAATCTTATAAAGTGCATTCTGCAGCACATAACCCAAAATATAGAGAAGAGTAAAGGATTTGGAAACCGTAAAGACCTTAGCTTCAATTTCAGCATAGTATTGTCCAAGAGCAGTTTGCAGGTTCAGAAGTTCTGTATTTTTGGCATCAATAGCACTCATGAAGCTAGTAAGCTTCTTCTTCAAGTCTTCAATTACTTCTTTAGACTTCCGCAATTCATGGTCATTCATCATTTTGATCTCCTCCTGACTTGCACGTGTTTGCCCCAAGGCTATTTCCAAATTTGAGATCGTTGCTTTCTGGTATTCAACATGCTGCCGTAGTTCCTCGATAATTTTACTATCCTCATCCATCTTTTCTGATTCTTCTAGTTCCTATGGTAGTGAGCAAACAAATAGCTTAAATGATAGCCACATGATGCCAGATACTAACAAGGAGAAAAGTGGCAAACTATTTGTAAAATTGCAGCTAAAATTTTCATATCCTCCAACATATTTTCTGATTCTTCCAATTCCTAACGGGTAGATTCAATAATAGCCACATAGTGCAAGATATTAACAGGGGAAAAAAGTTGCACAGTATTTGAAAATTTTCGATTCAGTACACTAGAATACCAACATCCAGTCTTTAGGAGAATAGCTCTGCAATTCTGCTGAAAAATTTAACAGTCAAGTTGTGCATCAGAGGAAAGGGGAAGGTCAAATCAGTGCAAAACTATATCCAGAAAGTTTTTTAGACTTGATTAGATATGATGGACACAGATGAGACAAGTGACAAGTCCACCCAGAAATTAGAGTTATATAATAAAAGTACCCATAGAATTTGATAGGTTGGCTTACCAATGTTGTAATAGCCACGATATTCATGTAGGAGTAGTGAATCCCATTAAATTCTAAGAAATGCATCTATAGAAAGCTCAACCACCAAACAATTTCTGCTGTACTACTAACAAACAAATTCATACTAAGAGGTAAACTTTCAGAAGTGCCAAACCTTATCTAATAAGTGTTGCTTCAGACGAGCAAGCTCCTGCTTGGCTTTATCCCTATCTCTACGTGTTTCTTTAAGTTCTTTCTCAATCCGTCGCAGAGAATTCTCCAATTCAACTTTGCCAGGGACGTTCGCTGATGCATATGCACTCTATATGTACAATACATATTAATTTCCGTAAGTGAAACATTTACAGTGAATATATACATGGTTTTCAAGGGATAACAGCTATAGAAAACCATAGGTACAACCTCATCCAAATTGCCAGACTGCTTTGACGCTTCTCCAGAAGTCTCTTTGAGTACAGATTCAAGTTTTTCCTTCTCCGTCTAAAATTAATTATAGATGTTAGTCCCAATTGTTTTACTAATATGACAGAACTTATAGTCATTTCTCATGTCTGTACGTCTTCCAAACAATGCAGAGACAAGATCATTAACCTTTAGCTCAGCATTCTCCTTCTCCAGACCTGCAATTATTCTTCTCATATTGTCTGCATCATTTGTTCCTTCATTCTCTCTTCTACGGAACTCCAATTGTAAACGATTTATTTCTGATTCTTTTTCATCTACCTCTTGGCGTAGCTTATTCGCCTCAAATGATGTCTGCCAGTTCAGCATACGTCAACACAACATCCAGTCATAAACAAAAACAGGAAAAATATGCCACAATGCTAATGCAATCAGCCGTCAGGTGTTAAGATAAAAAAGCAATCCAAATAGTAGATTATTAACTAAAACCAGCTGCTATGAATCCATATTAGGGGGAGGGGTAATTTAGATATTATCTTCATTAGTTAGCTTGGGGAATAAGCTAGGTAGTTGTACTAGGGAAATTACTCTATATATAGGGATAATTAGAGAGGGAAAATTATGTTGAAAATTGTTGAGAATATTGGTAAGCTTTTAAGAGTTCATTTGGGAGTGTGTCAAGTCACTCGAATACTTGGCAATCTATCTTTTATTTTCTGTAATTTTCAGTTTATCAATCAAATACTCATCTTCTTCCTCAATTTATGCCTTTAATGGTGTCTAAGCTATGTTGATTCATAGCACCAACTCTATGGAATCTGTAAATAGAAAGCTGAGACACCAAAACTATTTCATGTTTTTAAAACTTTCAAGTTTGTGTTTTAAACTTTAAAGACAATCAACATAATTTTCTAGCAATGTTTGGAAATCATGACTAGAAGAATGAAGCCTAACAAAAAAAAGTCAGAACTTACTTCATTATGACCTGATTTCAACGCCTTGAGCTCTTTTGTTAAGGAGCCCCTCACCTTCTCTTCTTCTGAAAACAACAGTTATTAATTCAAATAAGTAATTTAAGCAAAAGTAGAGATGAGAGGATGTTGTATATGCAGAAGAAACCTTGCAATTTGAGTTTTGTATTTGACAATACTTCGCGTTCTTTATTCAATTCTGCCCTCAATTTTTTCATCTGTAACTCATGATCATTCTGCATAGCAGCAAGCAACCTGTTTTTCTCTTCTAACATATCTGCAAGCTCCTAGAAATCATTTATGCTTTGTCAATACTATTTTACAAGTACAAGCAATAATGGACAAAATCACCAAAAGAACATGTAGCAATCACCAAGATCTACAAGCACATTGTTTCCATGTCATACTCTTCTACTATACTGTAAGTTAACAAGAAATTGATAAGAATTGAGGACAGGATATCATCTTGCCAGCACTAGATATGAAGTGCAATTAGAAAAATTGGCTAGAGAAGAGCAGTAAGTTATCTTCCATGTGTCTCATACTTGTATGTAAGAGCTCAGGTTATTTGCAATATGTGCATGAGTGCAATTCATGTATAACCTAATGTACATTACCTTTTCATGACCCAAATCAGGATAACTGGATGGCGAATCAACTTGATTTGGAAGTAAAAATCCATTACTGTTCCCATCCTGTTTAGAGACAACACCATTTTGCCAATGGTATCCACCCGAACAATTTTTAACAAGGGTTCCATGCTTGTTCTGTCGGCTAGGAGATTTCTCTCCACTTCCCTACATCAAACAAGGTCCATTGGTACGTTAATTAGTAGAAATGACAAAAGGATGACAGGAATTGCAATAAGATATATTTAAATATATAGACAAAATAGGCCAGCAAAAAGGAAGAAGAGAAAAGTGTCTATCTCTGAGACCCTAACTCAAATGACACATAATAGTACACCAGCTTGTACTGTAATCTAGAAGTTATAAGCAAATAAATTACTTCCTTACCCAACCCCCAAAATAGACAATCGAGAGTAGGAAAGGAAAAAGATGTTTAGCTAATGATACAGAACAAATAAACAGGGCAAGGAATCCATAACAGCAACAATAATGCCAAAGCCTCAAAATTCTAATAGGATAGGGTCGGTTGCATGAGTCATGATTTCATATTCCGTGCTCATTCACATAGATCACTCACCTCCAATTTCTTCATATCATTCTTAAGGCTCTTGTTATAACAGATTGGGGAGAACACAAGGGAGAGAAACCCAGAAGCCCACAAACCAGAGCCCACAACGAGGTTCCATCCTAAAACCAATTGGCAATAGGAGGAGTAACCCGCTTGGGTTATAAACTGAAAGCTCTTTGCTTACTTTTTCAATGTGGGACAAATACTACTCACACTTGCACCT
>CANSTN010003468.1:0-14368 GCA_947644855.1 Beta macrorhiza
CTCAAAGGCCTCCGTAAACCTTCCATCTCTTCCCAACATGTCCACAACACAAGCATAATGTTCAATTGAAGGTTGAATCCCATATTTTTCCTCCATTGACTCCAGAATCTTAAGGCCTTCATCAACCAATCCAGCATAGCTGCAAGCAGATAATACTGCAATGAAAGTGATTGCATCAGGTCTTACACCTGAACTTTGCATTTCATCAAATAAGGTGAGAGCTAAAGCTCCCATTCCGTGTTGGCCATAACCCAATATCATGTTAGTGTACGTAACAGGACTCTTAGTGGGGGTTGAAGCAAACACGTTTTCAGCAGAAGCAATTACTCCTAGCTTCGAATACATGTCTACTAAAGCAGTGCCAACGAAAACATTTTGGTCAATAGAGTGACGGATAGCAAAACCATGAAGCTGCTTCCCCAATGCAATACTCCCAAATTGACTGCAAGCTGGGAGAATTGATGCCAAAGTCACAGCATTTGGAAGCACATTTCTCTCGAGCATTTGGCGAAGTACAATAAGAGCCTCTTCAATCATTCTATTCTGTGCGTTACCAGAAAGCATGGAATTCCATGTTGCTTGATCTCTGCTTAGCTCATCACTTTCTTCAAATAAAAGTACTGCTTTCTTTATTAAACCGCATTTAGCATACATATCTATCAAATAGCTCTCCATACCCTGAAACTCGATCCCTTTCCTTATTAGATATCCGTGAGTCTGCTTGCCAATGGCCTCACTTCTGAGATTCGATGCTGCTGAGAGTATAGCTATAACTGTTACTGCATCAACTATAAACTCCTGGTTCTGCATCTCGTAAACAAGCATCAGTCCTTCTTCATCCAATCCATTCTGCACAAAAGCAGTAATAATAGTATTCCATGACACGATATCTCTTTCAACCATCCCGTCAAAGACCTTAAAAGCTTCCTGAACAAAGTTACACCTCGAATACATAACAATGACAGCATTTAGTACTGTGACAGAGAAAGAAGTTGATTTCTTCACCACATGAGCATGCAGTTGTTGACCAATAGGCACATGTTGCAATTGTGAGACAGTAGTTAGAGCAGAAATATAACTAACATTATCAAGTGAAACATGGTCCGAACTAAGAGCTTCCACAAAGAGATCAAGTGCCTCAATGCAGCAGTTGTTTTGCAAATACCCACCAATCATGCTATTCCAAACCTCTACATTCTTGTCCACACACCCATCAAAAATCTTCCTCGCGAAATCTACAGAACCCATCTCTGAGAACATAACAATGGCTGAGCTGACAGCAAACAAGTCATCAGCATATCCACCACCAAACTTCAGAAGCATCCCATATAAAACATTGGCAACCTTGTAATCACAAATACCCGAAACAGCTGGGAACACATTAACAAAGCTAACAGGGGTGGGTTTAATTCCCATTATCATCATCAACCTAAAATGCCTAACAGCCTCATGAAATCTCTCAGTCTTAAAAAACCAAGAAATCATAGTATTCCAAGCAACAACATTCTTCTTTTTCATTGTACCAAAGACTCTACGAACCGTATCAACCTCGCCAACCGTAGTTCCAAGACAAGTAGAGTACATATTCAACAAAGAATTATACACAATTCTACTAGCATTGATATCAGACCTTATAACATGGCAATGCACAGCCTTACCAACCTTTAGTTTCCGGGTATCGGCACACGCCTTAAGAACAGATGAATATGTGTAGGAATCACATTTAATCAAAGACATAGACCGCATACGTGAGTAGAACAAAAGAGCCTCAAATGAGAGACTGTTACAAATAAACCCAATGATAATAGTGTTCCAAACAACAGTAGTTGGTTTAGGCAAAGTGTCGAACATCTGGCGGGCAATAAAGGGTTGCCCATCTCGACAAAGTTGGCTTAAACGAGAACGAATTGTTGGGGTTTTAATGGCTTTTGAGGTCTCATCAATGGAGTATAGAAGTGGGTCGTGGAGAGAGAAATTTGTAGAAGAGAGTTGTCTGTGAGGAGAGAGATTGTGGGGTGGAAGTGGAGTAGGAAGTGGTAGAACTGAAGTAGACATGGAAAAGATGGGATTTTTATGAGTTTCAGAGCTCTGATTTTGTTTTCTGCCTTTGTTTTTCTTCTGTCCTGTAATTCTGGAATTACTCCATGGATTTTTTTTTGTTATGGTCTCTTCATCACTGGTGAGTGGTGAGCCTTAGCCCGTTAGCCACTAGGATTTTGGATTGAATTGAATATTCCTAGAGTCTGCAAATTAGTAGGTGCACACGTCCGTATGGTGAGGAAGGTGCGCACGATGAACATCAAACAGGTTATGAACATAAAGACCAATACCAATGAACATATACTAACAGAGATGTACATATGTTCATTTGGCTTGTTAGCCATGTAAATCTGTTCATTTGACTTGTTATTCATGTACATTTGGCTTGTTAGCCATGTACATGTGCGCACCTTCCTCACCATACGGATGTAGGAATATATAGATGCATATAGCGGAATTTCAGGAAACAATTTCCTAACATCTGTCATAGGATCGCAAACATAATCAAACATATGAATCATTCAATAGGGATTAAATATCAAACCTTTGTAGCGTGATTTCTCTGTTGTATGCAAGCTTTGAAGATCCGAGAGCCTCAAGTGTTGCTCCTCTAATCAGTCCACGAGCACCAGTTGAACACCAACGTCTGCTAGAACGGAAGAGAAAAGATCTCTTGCTTTTTGGTGGTATAGGCGCCGGTTAGAGGAAATAGATTTGGGTTTCAATTCTCTCTCTCTTGTGAAAAGAAACTGATTAATGAATTGATCACCTAAACTCTAATATTATATCCTATATATAATAGAAGAGTCATAGGTTAGTTAGGAGAACTAATTCTCCTCCTATTCCCCTTTAGACCGGCCCAACCCTAATCCTAAATGGATTTGGATTGCTTTGTCCAATTTGGATTGCTTTGTCCAACTTGTGCTATAATGTGTGACCTCATAGGATTAATATATTTTAGTTATAGGTTCAATTAATATTGTCCTATTAATCATATTTATTCTCTAGCAAGAAAATAAGATTACTAAAATAATTAACTTTATTATCTTCATAATATTATTCCTATTTATATTTAGTAATTGCCAGGATGTCTAAGGACATATTCCTTCAACGGACGTGTGCACCATCTACGGATTGCCTATAGTCCTATCTGGCATATCACTTGAGGCAAAATTTTCATGCTTAAAATTCTACCCATTAGGCCAAATTCTAGTATAAGTGGTGCCTAATTGGCTCATTCTTTATGGTTAGAGAAAAATTTACATTATCAATTTTTTATTATCTCACAATAGACTCAATTTCGGGGGTTCTTTTTTCAGAACAGTCATTTAGCTTAATTAACTTTCTAAATACTAAATCGGTTAAATATAACGCATTAAAATTTTCCATTAGCTTTAGTTATTTTAAATAAAAGGTTAGTAAATGAGTGTCATGTGTTTTATCTAACTGATTTAGCAAATTCATTAAAGTGAAGGATTGTACTAGGGAGAGAACGTTCAAAATTGAGACTGCTATGAGATAAGTAAAAATTGAGACTTTTAAAGCAAATTAGGCATAATTGGGACTGTTGTCTGCTAGTGTTAATTTCTCCCAATGGTTATAAACATTTGATATTTGACCATAAATGTGGTGCATTGAAATCAAAATCCATATCCCTACTTGGAAAATGATATGAAAATGTTTACATCGATTGAAATCATAAATTCCTAATTAACACTTCCTTCTTTTTTCACTTACAACATCTACTATTTGAGTAAGTTGTTCCTCCGTTCCATTAGTGGTCAAACTTTTCATTATGGATGTCCTAAAACAGTTATAAAAGTTTCCAATAATTAACAACAAAAGCATCAAATGTTCCACTAAATAAAATTTCAATTGGTCAAAAGTAATATAATAGGTGGGAGACAACACAAAAACGATGTTTTATTTTCATCCTCCAAACATATCAATTAATATGGGACAGAGGGAGTACTTGCCACATTGACATTATTGGAAATACATTATCTATTTCTCTATCTCATAGCATGATATAGCATGGGGATGCTCTTATTTATCTTAATCTATCTCTATCATCTCTAAAATTCTTGTACCATAATTCAATATTGCAAGTAAAAAAATAAATGAATGAAGTATTATTCTAGGAAAATATTTCTAATGCTTATATATAAATATACAACCCTAAAAGCTGCATATTTGAAAATCGAAAAATTCTTCCTTCATAACTACATAGCTAATAATTTAATACTATTATAGAAAATACTTTATCTTTAATGCATTTATAATTAGGAATTAGGTATTTATCCATCAAGTTGAAGTTGAAGGAAATAATGAGGGTTTCATTTGGATTTCAGCCCTTTTATGAACTATCAAACACGGCAGTGAAATGCGATAATGCTCTGATAGACTGAGAGTTGCTGTAGAAGAATGCAACATTTTCTGGGTTTTGCTAAAGAAGCTAACTTTCTACTTATTGAGTATTCACTTTTTCACCACTTTTATCTTCCAATAAACGCTGAAAACTCTGGGTTTCGATCATCAGGTCAGTTTTAATCCAATAAAGGGCAAAACTTTCTTTCCAATTTCGTTTGTGGGTCTATTTAATTTTTGCTCATTTCACCTGCTTCAATTCTATATTTTTGTTGTTCAACTTAAGCTTAAATCAACTCCAAGGAAAAAAAAAAATACACCCTTTGATTAAACTAAGTTTAGTTCTCAACTTTGCAATGAGAATTTCTGGTTTGAGTAATTCTTCAATTTTTGGTAGTTTAGCAAAATATAAGCGAAATGTAATACCAATTCCCAGTGGAACAATCCCTGATCCTAAAGGTCAAGACCTTGATTTTGTGAATGTTGCATATAGCCATCTTATACACTCTGATTGGGAAAAATTGGAGAAATTATCAAGTGGTTTTACCCCTTTTAGATTTAAGCATGTTTTGTTGAAGATGAAGAAAGATTATGTTCTTTCATATGAATTTTACAAGTGGGTTCAGCTTAAAAATCCCACTTTTCACAACCTTGAAACTCATTGCATGATTCTCCATGTTTTAACCAAACACCGGAAATTTAAGTATTCTCAATCGATTATGAAGGATATACTGAGTTTGGGCTCGATTGATTTGCCTTTTAAGCTGTTCGAGGCGATATTGTACTCGTATCGGTTGTGTGATTCATCTCCTGCTGTATTTGATGCGCTTTTTAAGACTCATGCTCACATGAAGAAAGTTAGAAATGCTACAGATACTTTTTGCCAGATGAAAGATTATGGGTTTCTACCCACAATTGAGTCATGCAATGCATTTATGAGTTCTTTGCATAATTTGAATAGGGCAGATATTGTATTGACTTTCTATGGGGAAATTCAGAGGTGTAGGATTTCGCCAAATACTTATACTATGAACATGGTTATTTATGCTCACTGTAAGCTGGGAAATATGGACAAGGCCATTGAGGTGTTTCAGGATATGGCAAGGATGTGTCTCTTTCCTACTGTTGTATCACATAATATACTTATTTCTGCATATTGCAATAAGGGCCTCCTCACCTCGGCCATTAAGCTAAAAGCCTTGATGGAAAAGAATGGATTAAAGCCAGATAGTGTTACGTATAACACACTTATTAATGGGTTTTGCAAGCAAAAGAAAATGCATGACGCAAACAAGGTTTTTAGTGAGATGAAAGGTGTAAATGTGTCTCCTAATACTGTGACTTACAATTCTTTGATAAACGGATATAGCCAGCTGGGTAACAGTGAGAAGGGATATGAACTTTATGAAGAGATGATAAATATAGGGGTGAAGGCTAATATTCTGACATATAATGCTTTGATCTTGGGATTCTGTAAGGAGGGTAAGACTAAGAAAGCTGCTCTTGCAGTCAAAGAACTCGACAAGAAGAATTTTGTCCCAAACTCCTCAACATTTGCTGCTCTTATTTTAGGACAATGCGTGAGAAAGAATTCTGAACGTGCATTTGAACTGTACAGAAGTATGATTAGAAGTGGTTGTCATCCAAACAGTAATACATATGAGATTTTGATTTCTTCCTTCTGTCATAATCGGGATTTTGATGGAGCAATTCAAGTTTTGAGGGAAATGTTGGGAAGAAATATGACTCCTGCTTCAACAATACTTTCTGAGTTGTGCAATGGGCTTTGCGAAAAAGGGAATGAAAGTTTGGCTGTAAAATTACGCAATGAGGTGGAAGCTAGATCTCGTGGCTGAGGGTTTCGAGAGTTCACACAAGACTCTGTTGATGTCTGAAACTGAATGGCTTTGTGTGATGAGCTATAATTTCCACTTTCCAGGTCTGTTACAACATGGATGCAGAAATTGCTCCGTTCTTTTGCTATAAAATTTTGTATTTGGCATTTTTCAATTATGCATCTGTTTCCCAGTGGATGAAAAAATCCCAATGGCCCCAATCGGAGTCACTAGAGTTGTGGAGATTGCCAAGTAAAACGGGAATCAAACTCTGATGCCACCTAGGGCACATTCTGACATAGAATTCTACCTTTCTTTTGGCTGGAATTGCATATCATTTGATTGTGTAATTGTATGTCCAAGTCCTTGGATATTCAATATTTATAACATATCTGCCCCCTCTAACTAATTATCTTTGGCTCTTTGCTAATCTATCTAGCGGCTTATTGTATATATGGCCTCCTTTCACTTATTAGTTTAAACTTCAAGAAATAGCTCTTTTTCCCATCAAAAAAGAAAAGAAAAAGATCCTTTTAAGTTGTCAAGTATCTTCTTCAGATATGCACGATGTATACACATGACAGGAGAATATGAGCTTGTTATATGATGCAGAACTGCTAAGATGTTCACAAAAGTTTACAAGTGATATCTAATACTTTTCGCTACTCCAGCAAGTATGGTGATCCAATGTGCACATCAATTATGAAATATTATGTCTTGTGACCTTTTTTGCTTGTTATGTAGATCAAATGCAGGAGCTGACATTGCATCCAGGTCCCCATGACCCTTTGGTCTTCAGTTCACTTAGCAACAGCAGCATAGGGTGAGCTTATACGGAATGGAGGTCAGGTTATACCAAAAATTCGTTTCTTTGCTTAACAGTAATTTATTTATCATAATCTCGATGTCAAAAAAAAATAAAATATATATATATCATAATAGGATATTGGGCTGTTGTAGTGTAGGATCCATTTGAAGCCTTGATGTACATGCTTGATCTTGGAGTATGTTAAGCAGTGAGGTTTCTCTGGAGTACATAGGTCAGCTTATGTTCCGACCGATAAAGACTTGCTCACAATATTAGGTGAGCGGAGGCAGGAGACTCATATGCATGGACACTGTCGAGTGGCATCACCCAGATCAGGTGCCAATTTGATTTTAAGCAGCCTCTGCCACCTTGTGATCTCTGCACTAAAACGCATCGACTTGATTGACGAGGAAAACATCAATTTGATTACAAGCAGCTACATGGCTTGACAGAGCGATGTTCTGGAGATTGCATATGTATGCAGTTGTTTAAAGTTGTCAAAGAATCATAGGGTATAGATTGGTGCTTGAGTATTGTTATCAAAAAAATTCTTATAAGAGTTGCTAAACAAAACAAAACTTCAGTTCAACAGAGTCGCTGTTGCATATTCATTATTATTTTAGGTGATATCCTCTTTATTATCAATTTTTGTAACTAAATTTTTCAATGAATCGAGTCTTTCTTAAAATTAGTTGGCATTGTAACTTTACATGGCCAACCTCACCAACATAGTCTGGTTTTGGTGTATAAACAGAAATGAATGGCATCCAATGATGAGCCAGATATATAGATGTAACATGAATTATGAATAGGATGAGGATCATATCTCATCAAACAAATTCAATGAAAAAGAAGCTACAAGTGCTTGGATCAGCTCGTAAACAGGCTGTTTAAACTTAAGCAGATACTACAACAGTTTTGGGTTCGAATCTTAAGAATACATCTTAACCCGGCTCAAATTTAAATTAGTTGGAGTCTAGTAGGCTGCGGATAAAAGAGACATATAAGTCGAACCCTATCTTCTCAACCATGGAAAAGACATTCCTATTTACTAGAGCATACTTATTGTTAAACAAATGAGATGGCACCTGTGAAACAACCTGATTGGTTCAAGTCCACAAAGAATTTGAACTTACTACAAAATTATGGTTACTAACCAACATAAACCCATAAAAACCTAGAAATTCTGAGACTGCAAATAATCAGAAAGTGTGATACGAGAGATAGGATGACGCTGATGATGATGATGATCCTTCTTTCTCTTAAATTGTTTAGTTGTCATCTTTAACACCTTCTTCCACCCCTGCATCCATATTGTAAAACCATCACAATAATAAGAAGTTAAAACTTCAACAACAGAAAATTTTCACCAGAAAATTCAGGATTCAGGATATGTTCGGCATTAGAGTCAGTTTTCCGTTTTTGGGTTTATGAATATAAAAGTCGTATGATGAAAGGGTATGAAAAACTCAAAATTAATCATACTTATCCTAAACATGTCAATCTTAAAAACTGACAACAGAAAACTGTAAACTACTTACTTATCTTGGTTTCAGTTAGTGTGGTTTTGGTTTTCAGAAAAACTGACAATTGGAAACAAAAAAACAATTGTTTTACCTTTTTGGAAGGAGGAGACTGAAGATTAGAAGGACCATTGTTAAATTTCAACATCTTCTTCTTTTTCTTTTGAAGTTTAGCATTCAAATTCAACCCAAAAGTGCACAACTTTTTCTTTTTCTTGATACTACTACTTGACATGGGATTCCTATCAAATGAAAGTCTTCTAGTAAAATCAGGAGATTTGGGGTTAAGGCAGGAGAGGGAGTGAAAACGAGGGACTAAAGGGGACCAAATAGAGCTTTGCGAGTAGTCGAAATCGAAAGCCGAATTATCAGGGAATTTACAAAGAAGATCATTCGACATTGAAGGTTGTAAGTATTGAATTACTATTACTTCTTTTCCTTTGAATGTAGCATCTTTTATTTCTTCTTCCATGGATTTTTTTTTTTTGCTTTTTTGATTGGAGAAGTTACTTTTATCTGTTATTGTTCTTTTTTTAGTAGCCGTTGAGTTGTGTGGGGGTGAAAGTGAAAGAAGAATAATAGAGATGAATGTTGTTGGAGTTAAGACATAAGAACAGGGGAGTTGGGAGGAAGGTTACCGTTAGAAATACGCCAAAAATGAGCAGTAAATTAAATAATGTAATTTTGAACATGGCGGTGAACTCACGATCTAGTGTTTTGGAAAATTGTATGGTTTACCAAAGAAAGAAAATTTATTTACCTAGTGATTGACTTCTCCAACAACAACCCAAAAAAAATTAACTTAGTGGCTTAAATATGCGGGATATATTATGTTCAACTTATTTTTAGTTTTTTTTGTAAGAAAGAGATAAGTTCAGATAAGGTTTAATAAGTTTAGATTAGTGAGTTCGGCAAAAATAAGATTGGACACCCTCACAAAATGAGGTCTAATAAATTCAAACAAGTGGAGACTAAGGCTCTGTTCTTTTGGACTTCTTTTCACTTCAATTTAAATTCTCTCTGCAATTCAGTTTCTCTCGGTTCAGTTCAGTTTCTTTTAGTTCAAAAGAACGGAGCCTAATTAGTAGATTTGTGCATTGTGTTCATGTTGTAAAATGATAGCATATGAAAGAACATATATAACGAGAAGTAAAGAACATAGCATAAAAGGTTTGTTGTTTATATCGTACTTTCTTGAACTAATCTGAACTTATTAAAACTTATTAAAAACTTTAATTTAGACTTATTAAAGCTTATTTTATATGATTTAGCTTATTGAAACGTAACTAAATTTATTAGAATTTTTTGGAATGTACTGGAATTTATTGGAACTTACCTGGACTTATTAGACCTAAAACTTCATTTTTTGGAATGCACTCAAGGTACAAAAAAAATTATTGGATTTAATCTGAATTTATTGACCTAAAATTTGCTTCTAAATTTTAGATGAATGTTGCTTAGTTGGGTGATTAAAAAGGGAATCTCACTAGCTGTTGCAAGAACTAAGAATATAAATATAACTTCTCTAAAATTCAAGAAAAAGTTGATGGAGTTTCTCTTCAACCACCTAGCAGTTCAAACTTTTTGACGATAAAGCTATTTGCTCCATATTCCTTACTATAAAAAGAAACTTTTACAATTAAAAATTTGTCTAGAGTCTAGTGTGCAACAAAAAGTATGTTAAACCTGGCTCTAGTTTGAGTAGAAAGCAAGCAAAACATTAATCACTGGAATATGGATACGCTAATTTGTTTAAGCTATTGTTGTACTTGTACCTAGTTCTCCCATTTCAAGCAAGCACATATTCCAATCAAGCTTGATAAGGAAATGCATATATTCTATGCTCCATCGCTCTGAAGTTCTCTATAATTAAGGAGTGCCTTTCTCTTCTAATCCATTGCTTTGCAATTTACATACATTCTCCTTAAGTAGCTAAATTTTTTGAAACAAATTTCATGGCTGTCTTCGTAGGATCAAATCCAACTCAATCATGCATTCTTAATTTCGTCTTGCTCGTGTCCATATCCATCTCCATTTTCTCTTTTTTCGATGTTTGTGGTATGATTTACTTTCATTACATGCATGTATTGATATTTTCATTTTATCGAAATGTGGAGTGAGAACCATATTATTTGTGGTCCTGATCAATTTTAAGTTATCACGTGGAAAAACGAGTATTATATGTGATAATTAATAATTGGTTGGGACTATAGACGATAGGATGCTCCAAAACTACCCAATAAAGAGGTGGTAAATGGCGGATTAACTGAATTTTATACTTTGATGATTTGATTATAGATGCTAGAAGTTCCACAGAGAAATTCAAGTTGAGGCCAGGTTTGAAACTTTCATACTACTATACTTCACAGGATGATTCATTTGATCTCCCAACATTTGATGCATATGATTCTTCATTGTTGGCACCTTCACCCTTAGCTCAAGCTCCCATTAATTTGATCCCCAACCCACCGAATAGTTTCCCTAGCCCAAGCCCAAGCCCATTTAGAGCTCCTCCGCTCTCGAAGCTACCTAGTAGTGGGCCAAGCCCAGTCCCTAGTGATCCATTTGGGCCTCACCCTGGGCCAACTCAGCCCAAGGGAGCTCCGATACATCGTCCGGGCCGAGATTATGCAGTGTGGTGTGTTGCTAGGCCCACAGTGCCTGAGACCATGCTCCAAAGAGCCATGGACTACGCTTGCGGAAACGGGGCAGATTGTGGGTCGGTCAATCCAAAGGGCCCATGCTTTGTGCCCAACACTTTGGTAGCCCATGCTTCCTATGCTTTTAATAGTTATTGGCAAAGGACAAAAGTTGCTGGTGGCACTTGTGACTTTGGGGGCACTGCTATGCTAATTACGGATGATCCTAGTAAGTAATTCCGTTTTAAATATAAGACATTCATACTTTACGAAAATTTGCTTTAACCACAAATATCTTTTATAATATAATAAATAAAATATATTAAAACTTTACTATTAGATTCGTCTTGAAAACTATTATAATAATATAATTTTCTTATTACTTTTTATCAACATGAATTGTGAGTATTTAACGATCAAAATTTGATCTCGAGCACCATGCATGTCTTATAGGTGTAAAATCTAATTCAAACTAT
The DNA here is from genome assembly GCA_947644855.1 of Beta macrorhiza. Taxonomy (NCBI): domain Eukaryota; kingdom Viridiplantae; phylum Streptophyta; class Magnoliopsida; order Caryophyllales; family Amaranthaceae; genus Beta; species Beta macrorhiza. The sequence goes on from CANSTN010003468.1 coordinate 11,689, forward strand.
ATATTATCAAATCATGTATCATGAACTCATAACAAGTTTATTAGTTTGTGATAATTAGTGAGAAAATGCTTTAATTTGTGCAGGTTTTAATGGGTGTAACTTCATCTATAGTTGATCGACGGTTGATGATGAGAAGATTAGTACTAAAGTATTTTACTACCTTTTTGAGGACCTGGGTTGAATTTTGCGTAGGACAATAATTGACATCAATAGAGATATATGTCAAACATATCATATACTTCTGTATGCTATAATGTAAATAATTTTACTCCATTTAAAGTGTGTGCGCAATATGATTTCTAGGCTTCTTGTTTTGGCGGTAATAAAAAGGGTTCGCTCAAGGTTTTATCATGGGAAATTTTACCTTTTTGAGTTCATACCGGAGAAATGCAATTTATCAAATTTTATAGGAGCATATGGTATGTATATTTTATGAGTTATAAATTAATGGCCAGTCTGAAGAAGTTTTAAAGCCTTTAACAAATTGTACCTCAAAATTTGGATCAAGAATTGATGTAATTTAATTGATAATTGGTCTACATTTGTAGAGGTAGGCGAGATATCTAAACATAATACTCCTTGTGTTTTTAAATAGATGTTCCACTTCACTTTTGTATTATTCACAAACTCTACTTTGATCATATTCTTCTAAATCTGTACAAAGATAATTTTAGCAATTTGGCATACAAGATATTGTTGAATTTGTTTTGACATATTTTTTAATTTAAATATCAACTTTATAACTTTTTAGAAATGGATAACTAGAGATATTACTAGTCAAAGTTGTGCATAAAATAGAGTATCTATATAAAAATGAAGGGATTACACTTCAAGTGAAATTACAAATATACTCTATAGACTCATTACAAATTTAGATATCTGGTTTTCTCATATTTGTATTTGTGTGAATGTAATTAGGGAGAATTGAACTATAGATTCAACATGTTACTATCATTTAAATTTTTTTTTTTTTGATGGGAATTTACTTTTATTTTTTTTTGACGGGCATTTAAATTTTTTTAGCGATAGTTAATGTAATACAAGCATATATGCACTTTTTAATGGTATAGTTTTTGGGCTTGGGCAATGTCTATAGTACTTTTTCCGATGTTACGTTTCAATAGTTCAAGATAATAATAATAAATACTGCTATCGTTTTATTTTTGATTGCGGGTCTGGATTCCAATAAAAGATTCATCAAGCGAGGGAATGTGGGTGGATTGCAACCTCTGTGTGCTCCATGACAAAGCCAAGTTCCTGGGAAAATGTCAAAAGTAGAGAAACGCGTCGTGCTCGATTCCGATATCGCCTCCCAACCCCATAAAATGCTTTATCCATGTACCTTCTTAACCTTCTGAGATGAACCCCTTGAAATTTCAACATGAACTTCCCATAAGCAAGGTACATGGATGAACAGAGGTGTTTTTGAACAACACCTCTGATGTCAATATTATATGTTTTATGAACAATTATATTTATGAACAACAGCTCTAATGCCAATGTTTTAAAAAACCTATAATCACACGCAAAATACTTGGAATGATGTATGTCTTGTATCATAATGATCCGAAGGTAAGACATTGTGAATTATTTGACAAACAAAAGAGGGTGATAACATGCATCTTCGTATAATTAATAAAAGCAATAATTGTAACCTTTTTTATGGGGCACACAAAACAACTACGACGAGCATTCGATCATGACTTTACAAACTCCAGCCCTACATCCACATATTGGTAATTCTTGGGGTTGAACTACTAAGATCTCGTCTTTCTTCAACTTATCACACCACTTAAAGTAGCACACAAAATAACTACGGCGAGCATTCGGTCCATATTCTTCGGTCATGACTCTACAAACTCCAGCCCTACATCCACATATTGAAAATTTTTGGGGTTGAACTACTAAGATCTTGTCTTTCTTCAACTTATCACACCACTTAAAGTAGTTACAATGATTTTCCTACATTATTTAATGTTTTTTTTTATAGTTAAATATTAACAATATGTAGTTACTAGGATTTGAACCTACATTATTTAATGTTAATTATAACCTAATCAAAATACTTACCATTAATCTAGTGTCATTGCCTAAATACCTGTCTCCCATCAATCCCCTTCATTGTTTGCAGGCAATCTATGTCAAAAATAAAATTATTTTCCAGCACACTATCAGCCTCATCTGATCTCTTCAGCAGTCCCGTGTATTCACATATTGGTGCACCACCTCTCTTCCTCTCTCTTCACATCGTCGCCCATCTCACACTACCCCAACCACCATCTTTTGAAGGGTATTAGAGTCTAATTTTAGGTGAATGAATTTCATTCGAATCTTTTTTTTTTTTCTTCTTCTTTTTGTTTTATATGTTTTTTTTTCATGTGTTTTAACTTTCCATGTTATTCTATGTTTAATTAGAATATTTTAAGTCTATTTATGATCGTATATTTTTGGGTTTTATATTTAGCTATTTTATCTTGATTTTTGTATGTATATTCTTTGTTTAATTCGAATTTTATGGGTTTTATCTTGGATTTTCTGCAAATTGTCCGAGTAAATAAATCAGTAGGGGTTTTGATAGTAGAGGTTGGAATAATAGTAGGGGTAAAAATAGTAGGGGTTATGTTAGTAGGGGTTGAAATAGTAGGGGTTTTATCGGTAGGGGTTGGAATGTGAATTCTGA
>CANSTN010003469.1:0-23822 GCA_947644855.1 Beta macrorhiza
AGGGGTGGGTGGGTGCTAGCGACAGGTGGTGGTAGTGGTGGCTAGGTGGTGGTCAACGCCGGAATTGAGATGGTCAACGTCAGAAAATGGTTTTAGGTTTGTTTTTGCAAAATAATTTTGATTTTGGTTTGTTTTCGCAAAAAATGCTTTATAAGGTTTTTTTTCGCAAAAATGAACTCGTAAAAGGTCTTTTTTGGCAAATTTTCCTATTAGTTTTCATCAAAAGAAAATACTTCATATTAGTTGGAAGTTGCAAACCACTAACTAATACTCCCTCTGTTTTTTTATCCTTCTCACTTTCTTGTGCGCGTCTTCCAATGCACATATTTGAACGTAAATATCTTTCATTATATATTAGTAAAAATCATAACGATTGAACATTAATAAAGTGTTAATTGAGACGAATCAAACAAGACCTCACATGGCTATATTTTTTTCTTATAAATTGAAAAAAATTGAAAAGATTCTCTCTAAGTATGAATAGTGTTAAGATTCTAAGTGAGAAAGATAAAAAAAAAAGAGGGAGTATGACTTTTATGGTTTCCAATATATTGTATTGGATATTATTGTATTTAATTTAAATATAAACGTTCATCTTGTAAGTAACATAATTGTGAATATTTAAAAAAAAGAAATATATTATATATCATTCATCTTCTAATATAGTATTTTATATTATTATACAATATACAGTTAGACAATGCGCAAGTGCATACACAAATTATTTTTATTCAATCAATATGTATCATTTAATTGCATCTTATGATTATTTTATCTTGAATTTATAAATTACAGTAATTTTTAAACAAAGAAATATATAAACTATATATAAAAAAATTTAGCCCGTGTATTACATATAAAATGTTGATATTGCAGATTTATATATTGACAGGAATCTAACAAGATCTCATATAATCCATATTGTGTTATGCAAATACTTGAGGAAAAGAGATTGGGGAAGTTCTAGTAAACTTGTAAGATTAACTAAAAAATAAGATAATTATGAGTTATGTTTCACATTATTTATACTTCTTATAGAAGTATACATGTATAACTTGTACTTTATTTATATTTCTAATTTTAAGTTATGATTTCTTTGAATCTATCAAGATTCTTTAGTAAGTTTTATGGATCACTGTCTTATACTGAAAGGTGATCCCTTAGCTAGTTACCTTATCTAAATGTGCCACTTTTATACAATGGATTATTATTTACCTTAAAAGGCTCACCATCTAAAGTTACTAGTTTTAAACCTGTCTTATGCATAGGCTAAAAGTTAAATTATACAAATACGTTATTGTTATAATATTATACTCTTATTCCTACTCCAATCCATATATTATCAATACACCTGGTTATTTTTGTACTTATGAGTTATACTTGTGGATCATCGATTTTAGGACTATTGTATTTGTTGAATTGTTGGCTTGTTGCCTTTGAAAAAACAAATGTATTGATTATGTTTGAAGACTTTATTATTGTTTTATATATGTTATAAAGATAATTCATGTAGTTAAGCTAAATTTTTTTTGCCCAATTTAAAGATTCATATGCACTTCATGGAGAAAAGGCCTCATTCGAGTTAGAAAGACAATCATAATAATTTATAATAAAGGTCAGGTTGGATGATGGGACAAAGTCGAATATCGGAGGTTACAAGCCGGGACGGAGTCGGAGGATGCAAATTCAAGTCGGAGGTGGAGGCAGATAGGACACCAGACTACAAGTAGTGTCAGAGTTGAATTATACAACATCTAATCCGTGTTCGAGCCATTGCCATTCATAGACTCTTACTCTCACACAAAATGTTGTGTAACAAGTTATAGAAGGTTCTATAGAATACATTTGCTTTTGTATAGTTTTCAAGACTTTTTTGATTGTGAATATCTTTTACTCAATTCAAGTAAAAAGTTATAAAATTTGATATCATGAATCTGCACATTGAGTCGATCACAAGACCACACAAGAGATAAGACTATATTTTTATTTATAAAAAAAATCAAAATAATCGGTCAAAGCCTCAAAGGGCCTATTAGGCAAAAGTAGTTGTCGCGGTAGCTGTTAGCTGTAGAAGTAAGAAGCAGCTGTCAGCTGTTATACTAGCTGTTAACTATCACATATTAGATGTATAGTTTGACTGTAAAAATAGCTTTTATGATAACTAATATTTGGTAAAACTAGATGTAAGTATTACAAAAAATAACAAAAATAAATTATCTTCAATCTTCAAAAGCTACTGCAAAAGCTACTTGTACCTCAAAAGCTATATTTATACCTTTTACAAAATACTAGTTCAAACACCAAAAGCTACTCCAAACACTAATTTACCAAACACAACCTTTCACTATTATTAGAGTTTTGACTTAGTTCAAAACATTAAAAGCTACCTTAAAAAATATTACCGAACACGCCCAAAGTCGATAGTTTGCTTTCTCAAAATGGAAATGTAGTAACTTAGCAAGTAAAGAACGAATACTTTTTGCTCCAAGGTAAAGTGGAATTTTTTTTACTTCTACATATCTTTTAGGGAAGGGATTCTGCGTAGAAGTATTCTAGGTAAGAAACAAAAACAAAAGTGTCGAAGCAACATGCATAAATAACATATTTTTCGAGAGTGAGAGATAGCTAAGTTGGTTAGACCTTTCCTCCCGGTTTCAGATAATCCTGGGATCGATTCTCATCCCTGTCCTTGTGGCTCATTCCCATTAAAAAAACATATTTTTCTTGTTAGATACTTCCAGATTCAACTTTTATTAAATTAAAGTTGATGAATTGAGGCTAATGTTTCCGGTTTTGCGAACGTTGTTTTTTCTGGTGGATTTGCTTCATATCCGGAATAATTTTAGTAAGGCTTTCGGCTTTCCAGCAGTTATCCTTGAAGGGCTACAAAGTACAAACCCACAACTAGAGGAGTACCCTATAGAAGAGGGCTGCCCAATTTAGAACGATTATGTACAAATTTGTACAGAATCATGACACTTTCATAAATAATGAGAAAATGATAATTAAAGAAATGCAAAAAAAAAAGAAAAGAAAAGAAGTATCAGAGCCAATTAACGCCTTTAGTTTAGGACTAAAAACTAATAAGTGCTATATTTAACAAACAAAATATAGTATTTCTACAGTAGAAAAGTAATATGTTATATAGAAATGTAGTATACAAAAAAGTAGCACATTTAAGGCTCGATATATTACTTTATTGGTTAAATGTACTACGTTCCTCAACTTTTTTTTTGTAGTCAACCATTTTTCCTTTATTTAACAATTTGTCACCGTTCTACCCAACTTTCTCCTAATTTACCCCCTATGTAAATATGTAATGTCCCTACATGTATGTAAATGAGACTGTATTTTATCTTTAGTTGAAATCTTCACATGCGCACAAGCACGACTGCCAAGTTGAACAATTGACTCTTTAGTATAATGAAAACCTGAAAGATACTTATGGCGAGATTGGTAGGCAGATGACAGAGCTAAATAATGGTTATGTAACTAATGTTCATTAAATTTAAACGTCAAGTCTATGATAATATTTGTTCATATGGAAATATTTCTAATTTCTAAAAGTTCTATTATCAAAAATATTGGCATGATACTTTCATTATGTTATTATATGTAAGTTTATTACTATTAGTGTTATTTATTACGACATACTACACAGTAACACAGGCTTTTAGAAATATAGTTGCTCACTCGTATATGATAACGTGAAATTGTGAAACTGCGTACCACTTATGTTACAATAAGGCATGTTAATTTGGTTTTGGTTGTTGCTACATATTTCTTCTTTTCTCCTTCAAGATTTCCAGGACATGAAAGCTAGCGTGTAATGTCTCATAAAACTTAAATTTTGCTCTTATAGTATAGAAAGGATTTTGAATGCAAGAAAAGCCCAACACCAAAATCATCCAACAATTGATTAATGTTGCAATGATCACATAAATCTGGACATAATCATATGTCTAGATAAGCCAGGTACATGTCCTCTACTCATGAAACAACAAACAAGTTACCAGCTGCACATTGTTAAGGTCTGACTCAAAGTAGCAATAAATTTTCCAAAACTTTGTAAATTAAAACAAGCAAGCCAAGGCTTGATTAAGAGACACAATTGGTCGTACTAATCCTGTATGGCAAACAATTACATATATGTGAGGCCACCTAATCTAATTATGGGAATCTCATATCACCAAATCATATCCCCCTAATCCATAGTATTTAGTTACCGGCCACTTTATGGTTTAGTAATTAAGTATTCTATATACGAATAGTAGAGTCACTAATTCAACATCAAGTTGAAATTAAGAAAGAATATTAGCTTGGAAAAAACAAGCCACACTTTGCCTTTTAACGTTATCCCACCATGCATGTAATTATGCAAACCTAAAACCTTAGGTTATAATATAATAGAATCCTACTCCTAGCTACTTGCATATTTATGCAAAGTATTCTCCCATGATTATCCATTGAATAAGTTGCTGCTAGTGATAAACAGTATAAATACTGCAATCTTCACATTTCAAAAACACAAAACCTTCCTGCCCACTTCGTCCCTTCCTGAAACTACCTCCAACAAACAAATAATTAAGTCACAAAAATATGAAAAATGTAAGGAAAGCTATTGTCGTGGCAACCACAGCGAGATCGCGTTGCGGAAATAAGAGGCCTTTGCCAAAGAGGGGTCAGATAAAAGCACGTATAGCAGCAAATATTTTCCACTCCATCGTGTCCTTGCTCTCGTGGAAAGAGGCCCATTATAGTACTCCCTCTGTTCCAATTTAATTAGTTCACTAAAAGTATGTAGAGTTCTTTGGGAAACTTTAGTTATGTAAAATATAAATCGTTGTTGGATAATTCCAGTGTATATATTTGAAGTATTAACTTTTTATATGATTCTTACTAATAGATTAATGAAGTTATCAATAGTCAAAGTTATGTATTAAAAAGCTTAACAATCAAATTGTTGCTACTATTCTGAATGGGACAAAATATCATTCAAGTCAACAATAATTGTCGTGTTATCTTAAAAGAAGGTTTGTTAGAAAAAAAAGATAAGCGGTATTCTTATTTTCCTTTGTTTGGTTTGAAAAGTCCTTTCCAGAAGAAAGAATACCTCGATTTCCTTGCTATTATGTTTCTCGTTCTCTCTTTCAATCCATCATACACACTAGCTATATATCTTATGAATGTAAGACTATCCACTAACTCAATATTCCAAGACAACAAACACATATGTCTCTTCTACGTGATTGAAATTTAAAAGAGTCGCACCCGTTAATGGAGGAGAGTTTGAACAACTTAGCCCGGATGGTAATAGGAGGAGTAACTCCTTTTTTTTGAAACCAAGGACGAGTAACTCCTCAAACTTATTAAGTTGTTTGTTTCACTTCTCATACTCAATGTGGGACAATACTTACACTCTGTAGAATAATTTGGTTTATGTTGGTCCAAACTTGGAAGTTATATAGTTAACTTCATTTGTTGTTGTCCCACATTGGTGGTGAACAAAGTTGTACCCCAATATATTTAGAGGAATGTTCCATAATGTGTTAAGGAGATAGTGGACAATCTCACTTGTAAACTCTTGAAGAGTGGTTTTTTTTTTCTAAAATTGAATTATATAAAAATTGTTTTCAACACGAAACTCTTATTCTATCAGGAATAAGGAATAAAAAAACGTTCTTTAAAAATTTGTTGTAACAACCTGGAAGTAACTTTTGTCTTTTGTATTAAAAACTAGTATTTTGGACTTATCGATGTCGCTGGTCAGTTACAATTATCAGATATATTATTATTCATAAATTTTATAATTGATTTTATTAGTTTTGGTAATATTCTGTCTAGGGCAAAATTAGAAAATGGACATTATGGCATGATAAGTTGTTTTAAAAAAACTTCTAAGAATGTAGGGATTAAAATAGCAATTTTAATGGAATTGGGTAAGAGAATGTTATTACTTAATAAAAATGTTAAAGATCAAAAAGCTTGTCTATGTCTTTATAATGACATATAATTATAAGACTTCATTATGTTTTACTTTGCAACATTAAGCATTGAAATTGTAGTGGATTAGTGGTTAAACTCTCACATTTCATTTCAAAGGTCATGTGTTCGAATAATCCTAGTAGTTACACATTGTTTACATTATTTGTATAGATTAATGACGGTAAATATGTAATACATCAAAAGGGTGGATGTCTGTATGATGAATGGGGTAGAGTGGCAACTCTTAAGTCTGATCGGATTGAAAATTTGATCATCTACATGTTAATCAAGGAGGGAAGAAGAGAAATATATGGCACCCCTTGCCTTCTTCATAACAGTTGATCTTCCTTTAAGGAAAATGTCGGCTTAAGGTTCTGTTTGGTTGGATTTAAAACATTTTCAATGTAAAATGATTTTTCATGTAAAACATTTTACAATGGAATATTCAATTGCAAAGCTAATTCTCCTTTGTTTGGTTCAACGTAAAAAAAGCTATGGAAAATAGAAAAATGGAAGGGGAAGGAAGAGGATGGATAAGAGGAGAGTAAAAAGTTGCTAAGAAGGAGGGAGAAAAATGTGTTTTTCCTTTTTTTTTTGAAAAGGAAATGATTTACACCAATAGCTCTTTACCATTGATGGAAAACTTGTTCAATCCGTCTTGCGTGGACCCGGTTCACATTAAAAATAGTGTGGACCAGGCCTAGACACGTGCCCCACTACAAACTAGTCACTCCCGCTTTCCAAAATCTGCGCGATTTTCTCTCTCTTCAATAAGATTCTCTCGCCCTAAAATTTTAACAAAAGCAGTTGTTCAGAACAAACATACACTATATCATTTTAAAGTACACTATATCTTGTCAAAATACACTATCATGTCAAACACTATAACGATCGATTATGATAATTTTGTGTAATATACAAATAAACTACATTATAACATTTCAAAATACACTATATCATCTCAAAACACACTATATCATGCAACACTATCATGTCAAAAAACACAACAAAACACTATCATGTCAAATTACACTATATCATTTCAAAATACACTATATCATGTCAATATACACTATAACATGCAACACTATCATGCCAAAAAACTCAGCAAAACACTATCATTTTAAAATACACTATATCATTTTAAAATACACTATATTATTTCAAAATACATTATATTATTTCAAAAATACACTATCAGGATAATGAAGTTATTAGAGGAGAGAGAAGTTAACAGGAGAGAGAAAAGAACGGAAGACTGAACGCGGCAAAAACGGAAAGTTGTAATCATTAAAACTCACGTGAGATGGATAAGGTGCACACTAAGTTAGTGTGCACCGGGTTCATATTAGTTTTTTTAAAACTTGATTTACACCCCCTTAGTTAACCAAAACGGAAAATGAGAGGAAAACATTTTACACCCTACCAAACATACCTAAATTAAAGCATCGATTTCTATTTCTTGTTTTCTTCTATTTAAGACAACTTGCAGCTTGATAGATCTACCAAGCTAAGGGGATATTATCGATTTGCCTGCTGGCGTTCGTATGTCATTATGAAAAAATCCAAAAATTCAAATATAGTCATTTTACTTCTCTATGAGATATTGAGATACAAGCCACACAATTAAACCCTTCTCAATAATAACCAATCACAGAAACAATTCCCACCCATTTCATAACAAATTACAAACGTTGGATGGGAAAAGCACGTAAGGACTTGGCCTTCTTAATAGTAATTCCGTAATGATCATCCATGTCCAAAATCTGTTGCACCTCCCCACTATCTTCAAGTTTCCAATCAAACGTGTGAATCAAGTTACCCAACACCAAAGATATCATAGACATGGCCAAGGGCATCCCAGGGCAAATTTTCTTTCCTGCACCAAACGTAAATAACTGAGAAAATTGTGTCTTCACTTCAAGCTCGGACCCTAAGAACCGCTCCGGAGAGAACAAATCTGGATTTGTCCAGGTATTTGGATCGCGACCGATAGCCCATGCATTGATTATAAGCATTGCATCCTTAGGTAGTAGAAAGCCATCAATATCAATGTCTTGTTCGACTTTGCGAGGGAGTAACAATGGAGCGGCTGGATGAAGTCTAAGGGTTTCTTTAACAACAGCTTGGAGGTATGGGAGTTGTGTGATGTTTGATTCTTGGACCACTGTATTTTTTCCTTTTCCCATTACTCCCTCTATTTCTTCTTGTAACTTGAGTAGAACACTAGGGTTTCGGAGTAATTCTGCCATTGCCCACTCTATTGTTTTCGAAGTTGTATCCATTCCAGCACCAAGGAGATCCTAACATATATTAGGAAATGTTTTTTTTCAAAATATAGTATTAATGCAATATATAATAAAATAATTTATCCATATATAGAAAATGTTCAAAGAAATTTAAGTAACCCTCAACACCAAAGTAATATACCATTGTATTGACATCAATGGTCCGAATATAAACAAAAGTTGGGACCTCTCTGTGAGCAAACCAACTAGGTGAACCTTGATTCTTAACCAACACAATATGTACAGTACATGCATATATATCATGTAAGGGTATGTATAGTGTACGCATCCCCTTAGAATACTCCTATTATCTTATTATTAATAGATTGCATCTGAATAGCGGGTCATTTTTCAGGGATTTGAGTTAACTTTCACAACTTTTCTTAACATTTGAATTTAAACTATTTGCCCTATCAATTAGTTAAGCTTTACTATACATGGAAACCATTGTAAAGGTATTTTCAGGAAATATCTATTACTAGAGACGGATGGATTTTCTACATGCGAGATTTTTCTTTTATTCTCTAGCTGATTACCCTATTAAAATATAGTATTCTTCTACTTTAAATTGAAGGAATGCGACTTTTTAATTTGTCTCAAATTAGTTGTAACATTTGCTTTTGAGAAACTTCATTACCTTTGACCAACTATTGTATAAGAAGTTTCTCAAATTAGTATCATGTGGATGCTATTAAATTTGTATTTACATGCATAATACTACAATTTAATTTATAATTCTTATATATGTAATCAAATATAACAATGTTCAAAGGTGTGTTTCAAGACCCTAAAAATGCAGCTGTTACATCCAATTTGCTTTAAGACAAAACAAAAGTAGTGCACTTACCAAAAGCAAATGGTGCAGATGATCTCTGGTGATTTCATCCTTTTGTTCTTCCATAACATCCAATATCACATCCAACAAATCATTCTGCAAACCTGAATAGTTGGCTTGACCTTCCTTGGACTTCAATCTCAACCCTACAATCTCATCAAATAACTTAAATAATTTCACACAATAAATTGTCAAGCGATGTTTAATCCGTTGTGGATCAATCATCTTAAGAAAAGGATAACAATCCACGATGTTAGGTCTACCAATCTCATGTATAATACAATCCATCAAATTTTTAATCTCTATTATCCTAATATCACTAGACAAATCCATGGAGAAAATGGTACTAGATATCATATTGAAAGAAGCATCATAAACCGCTTGTCCCACATCGACACAAATGTTAGCTTCCGAGCTTTTTTCCATGTAACATAACAAATCTTCCAACTTTCTATATCTATGAGTTTGCATGGCTTCCATCATTTTATCACTTAACAACCGGGTATTGTAAATTTTTCTAAGGATCTTCCACATGGGTGAAGAAGCTGATAACGGGCCGATGGAGAACTTTTCGTGATCATGAGCCTGAACGGCGTCAAGATCATAGAGTGTGGAGGAAATTTTATGGTTTTTGAGAAGGACTTGTTTGGCAAGCATGGAATTCGAGACAACAATGGCGGTAATGGAGCCGAGTTGAAGACTCATGATACAGCCATGAATCTTAGCTAGCTCGGCGAAGTACTTGTGAGGCTTAGTAGTGTAGGGTAACAAATTCAAGAGGTTGCCAAAAATAGGTAAAGGGGAAGGTCCGGGGGGTAAGTTTTCAGCATATGAGTTGGGTTTTGTAAGTGAATTCAGGAAAAAGATTATTGTTGCACATAAGGGTAGCATCCATAGCACATAGCTAAATAAATCCATGTGAATATTTTTTTTCCTTTTCGGGGAGAAATGGGGGAGTGCTTTTGGTTGATATGTGATAATGTGAGTATTGAATAACAGAAATTCCCTTATATAATGGACCAAGGTCTAAAGCAACTTTTTCTAAAATACTGAAATGTTCATTGAGGACTTTTATTTAGAATGAAATTACGACCATTAAAGGGTGAAATGTCAACTACCAATAAAAAAAAACATTAATATTCAAGGTAGTAGGTATAAATCACATAGAATCGATATGGGAAAGTAAAATTCAACCGAACCTATAGAAACAAATACATTTGGCTTGATACTGACACAATATATGCCAACTCAATTGACACGAATTAAGAGTTTGAGTTGGGTAAGATCAAGGTTTCTAACCGGATAAAGTATATGGCCCGGGTCAACCCAAATCAACCTAATTATTAAACAAAAGTTCTGATCGAGGGAATTTAACTTATATACCTATGGATCCAACATGAATACGACATGACTCGACTTATTTGTTGATCAACTCTAGTTAATAGTTCTTACATTCATTTGTTACGCACTTAATATATTTTTGTATTTCATTGTAAACAATAGTTCACTCTTTCTGTAACTTATGCATCAATTACTCTAAATTTTATCGTATGAATACATAGTGGGATAAGGCCATGGGAAGTGACAAGCAAAGCGTATCGTAGTTATTGCATGCTGATGATATTCTTTCTTATTTTCAATTTGATGCTAAATTAGTCATCTTACTTTGTATACAAGTCAACAAGACTTGTTATACAATTCTACAAGGCTTTCCCGTAATTTTTTTTTAAAAAAAAAGCCTACAAGACTTGTAAAAGGAATAGTCTTATCGTTTAATACTATATAACTAACGGCCCGTTTGGTAGTCGTTAATAAATGATAATTATGAGAATGAATTTTAAGTATAATGATACAATGGAAAGACTCTCCATGGGGAGGCAATTTCAACCCCCAATTTTGTGTTTTTTTCTCTAAGGGGAAACAATCTCACCCCTAAACTTCTGTTTTTTTCCTCCAAGGGGAAGCAATTTTCATTACCACCTACAAGGTGGTATTGGATGGGAGTGAAAATACAAGAAGAAAAATAGACACTTTAGCATACATTAGCATTACCATGGGAATGAACAATGATTTTCTTAACAATTTTACATACAAATTCATTCCCATGACCACCATTTATAACCAACTACCAAAAGGACCGTAAAGGAATTGATTTGGGTTATAAGATTCTCTTAATTAAATTAGGTGGTCTGAAGTATATGTAATTGCTGCCTTAGATTAATACATATACAGCCAAATATGTTTCTAAATCAAGCCTTGGCGGCTTGTTTGAATTTACAATCTACCGTAATTTTGAGTCGACTTAATTGACAATAGGAAGTTGTATTCGACTAGAAGACGTGTTCCTGTTTAAGAACTTGAAGGTGCAACATACGTTGATTATTAAACGATTTTGATGATATATGTGTAATGTGTATGTTTCCTTGTGTGAGAATCGGTCACCTTCATGCTCAGTAGTGCTTACAGTTGAATTAATTAAGATTCTCATTACGACCAAATAACTAAACTTGGTAACCCGTCAAAATAAACTTGGCTAAGTAAACCGTCAAAAATAGAAAAGAAATTTAGGCTTAGTGCAATCTCCCTAGATGACCGCAATGTATGACTGACGAGTGACGAGGTGAAAAATATATCAGTCGTTCCAGACTTCCACGCTCCTTAGATTTCTAGGGTCTAGGTCGGAACTTTTTCTATGAAGTGTGAACTCAAAGTCCAACCAAACGATATTATATTGTTTTAGGATATCAACTGGTGAATTAAGTTGAAAAGTAGTTTTAAATTATTTTTTTCCCCCACTTGGGACCCCCTGGTAAGATGAAGAGCCCTACCAGACCGGAATCTATCGCAGGTTAACCCGGCCTGTGAGTTTGCGAATAGACACTTTAAGAGTGGGGGGAATGGTAAGGGGAAACCCTCTCCCAAAGTTCTTTCTTCACCACTATGTCAATCTTAGCTTGGTAACAAAAAAGTAGGTTTAAATAGTAGAAATCTCTGATACACAAAATTGTGAATACAACCAAATCTTTTCCAATCATTTAAAATAATTGTCATTAGTGTGAGCTTGTGAAAGTGTTGTATACTTGCATTCACTATACACCGAGGTGTCTTATATGCATAATTCACCTTAGACTATTTTCTATTCATTTGTTGAGTCGGAGCTCTGAGATGTATGATGCTCATGGTAAACCTGTTAGAGATAAGGATTTACAAAGTCTCTTATATCTCATACTTCCTCTCATTTTTTAGTTCTACTATTTTGGCTTTTGACAGTATTCACAAATTTTACTTTGACCATCTTGTATTATTATAAATTATACATAAGGAAAAATATAGCCATGTGGGTTCTTGTTGGGTTCATCTCGATATATATTTTCAAAATATCAACTTTTTATAATTTTTACTTTTTATTTATACCTAATCAATACTAATATATTAAAAGGCGTGCCTAAATAAGAAACGGTGCCACGTGGCGCTCTCCCTAAGGGAATTTTACTCCATGTAATCCACAACAATAAAAATTTAGAAATTGCGTAATATAGGGTTTGATCTCGGGACCTCAAGAACATATACTAAAGTCTTAACCACTAGACCAAATAACATTAGTGTTTTCATTTTAAAGTATAATATTAATAAATTAAAATTTTCCTTACCGGGGCGTAGCCCGGACCTAATAACTAGTTAAAGGTTTAAAGTTATGCGCTGGCAAACGTGTAAAAAAGCAAATAATAAAACTAAAAAAGGGAAAATGTATGATTTAGTGAGATATCTAATTATTTTTTTAGTGACGCGTCTTATCGTTTAGCTACATTTGCTAGTCGTTGATAATTATGATAAGCTTAAACTTCAGTCCTATTGTTAGCTTCAGCCTAGTGCTTCATACTTGTGTAAATACCTTCACACGTTAATGAGAATATCATGCTTTCCAAACCTTATAACTAAAAGTTGTATACACCGAATATATTACTTTTATGTGCATTTATATTTAGATCATTTATGTGCATATTTATTTAGATCATTTATAATACTCTTGACTCCATCGGATATGGAAAGTATGAAGCGCACAATGAATGGTTTAATCAATTCATAGCATAGCATAGCATAGCATAGCATAATCAATCAGTATACTTTTTGATCTTCAAGCCATATCATAGCGTTGCTGCAACTTTGCAAGGTCCATTGACGATGATTTAATCAATTCTAGTTCCTTTTTATATTCTACTAACATGGTTTCTTGCCGGGAAAACAAATTAGAATGTTCAGTCTTGTGTATATTTCATACTGCTTGGGCCCAGTACTAACCGGCCCCAGGCCAAAATAATTACTAATTACCCTTGGAGCAGGGCAAGGGTCCGGCCCAAACGTCTTTTAGTATAATGCCAGCCCATTCACACGAAATCTCGCGCGCCATCCGTGACATCAGTTTCCTGTTTATGAAGGTAATCAACAGTTCTCCAGCAAGACCTCTCAATCTCCCTCTCTACTTTCCCTCACCAGACCTGATCCTTGGATATTTATAACTGAGGGAGATAGGGGTATAAGCGGACTGTGAAAAATTCAGATGTCAATCCAAACTTGTCGGATTAAATTGGACTGAAAAAATATGGACGGACTCGTATTCAAAATTTTGAGTCCAAAAGTTTTCGGATCGGACTTGGACTCAACGGAGTGGAGTCCAAAGTCCAATCCAGTCCAAATATTTTTTAGCAGATATATAATGTAGTCTAAAGTTACCCTCTTGTTAATAAATCTTCATCCCTAAATAGCTGATTTATCTTATCTTGGTACCCTACCTACCCTCTTATTACATAAATCTCCAACCCTAAATAGTCTAAACTTACCCTAGATGGGTTATTGGTGTGCTTGTGTATAGACTATTCTAGAAGGGTGCTTAGATATTGGAGATTGTTAAGAAACCTTTATTATTATTAATTTGGGACTTGGGTCTTCTATTTTGCAATTTATATGTTATCATAGACTTTAGGACTTTTTTGAAATAGATATAGTTGTACATAATGGTGTTATTTGTATACTCCATATTGCTTCAAATGTTAATTTTGCAATAATTAGCTTAATATTTCAAATTTCTATCATGAGCTAACTGTTTGAACCGAATTTGGAAAAAAAAAATTATATATAATTTGGACTGGATTAGACTGAATTTGGACTCAAGAAAATGTTATACTAGATTGGATAGGACTCAAATAAAGTTCAAATCGGATATGGACTCGAATTCTCGGAATCTGAACACTTTGGATTGGATTTAGATTTCGCAAAATCTAATTCAGTACATTCAATTTACACCTCTAATCGGAATGGCCTATCCGGAAATATCAGGGTTAGTCTAACCTTTGTTTGGCAGGTTTCCAAAACATTATGAGCACCTCCAACAGGATCTGAACGCGAAAGTTTCACCCGCAGAACAAATACCAATCAAAAGCAACAATATTTCAATTGCTAAACTAATAGTAACGACAAATTAAGACGAACATAGGATGCCAAATTCTTTTTCTAATAGTTATCTGTTTGGGCCCAATAAATGTTCAGCCCAATAATTTCATAAAAGCCTCCCTGGCCTCAGGCATGTGGCAGCAGTGGGTCCCACGTGGGAGTTGACCTAATCTCAGAAGCTTGGGGATTCACTAAAGGGCTGAAATGATTGTTACCTGAAAAGGTAACATAGCCATCTCCTCCAAGGAAGACCCATCCCATCATTATTTATTGTATGGGAATTCCCAACAGCATAAATATCACCATTCTCACCAATAAACCTGTAATGAATTCTCACCTAACAAATAACTAGAGCATCTCTCTCTAGACTTTCTCTCTCTACCTCAACTGACTTGAGCATCGGAGGGGCGATCCCGGAACAACCCCTAGGGTAGTCTACCCTTCTTTTTCAGGATTCCGGCGTACGGACAATGGAGCTCAGGCGAACGTTCTTGGGGCCCACATCAAACCTCTCAACCTACTACAATCCTTAATTTCAAGACGGAAACAGTTTGGCGTCGTTTGTGGGGAAGTTACAATCAAAGTCGCTTCACCATCACCTAGTAAGATTCACTTCGTTGTTACTCAACAATGGCCCCAACCAAGAACACTCGCTCTAGACAACCTTCAGCACAGGCTCAGAGGTCTGAACGAGCGCCCTCTCCCTCTCACCACCAGAGGTCCGAGCAAGCACATTCGTCTGCCCATCGGACCCTGACCGTTCAGACCATCAACCCTGAAGAAGAACAATCCAATGAGAATGTACCTACCCCCTCGAATAAGTTGCAACATGCTGACCCCAACCCATATCAACAGCAAATATCAACCTAATTGCCGCTCAGCCTCAACAGACCCTGCAACGCAATCTGATGGAAATGTTGGCCTACCTGCAATAAGGACGCCCTCAACAAAGACCCAAAGAGCAAGCCTTGATATCTTCTCTGAGAGAGGAACACAAACCCCGCGCGGCCCATGGCCAGCCTAGCCGGCAACGATTTGGAGGGAGGGAACACAACCAGCACGATCGGCAGAGATCGAGACAGGGAGAAGATGAGCGTCACCGACCTAAGGGGAGATCCGCTCGGCATGGGGAAGAAACCTATGTTTCCATATCTCGAGGAGGAGATGTCGGGCGTAAGCCTGAGGACGCTCGACATTTCCTCAATCAAAAACACCTCAGCAAAGGGTATGACGCCGGATACATTCTAAACAAGAAAGCCGCTCAGCAGAAGGGACGGGGTGACTTAGCCCAATCCAGACCCCCTCGGATCAACAGTGGCGCACTCAAATTTATGGTCCCATTCAACCAAACAATCCTGGAAGCACCTAATCCAGGAAAGATCAATACACCAACCATTGAACCATTTGCGGGACTAACCGACCCGGATGATCACATGGCCACATACAAAGCTCAGATGAGCGTCCAGACCAACTGCGAGGCTACCTGGTGCCGCTTCTTCCCTACAATACTGAAGGGGCTCGCTCTAAACTGGTTCCTGGAACTTCCCGCAGGAATCATAACCGACTTCTCGGTACTTAAAGACTTAATTCATTCATCAATTCGTCGTCGGGAAAAGGCAGAAGAAAACAAGCCTTCATCTAATGGCAGTCTGACAGGAGAAGAATGAGAGCCTAGACGACTACATCAAAAGGTTCAACGAAGGATCGCTGAAAGTTTCGGACCTCCAAGACGCGGTAGCATTCGCCGCCCTGATGTCCGGCCTTCAACCCGGTCGGCTGAGATGGTCTCTGGCAGAGAACGAAGTAAAAATCTTCTCCGAAGCAATGAGCAGGGCTTAGAGATTCATCCAGGCGACAGACATATGTCGCCACTCAGATGATGGAAGGAAGAAGGAAATCACAAAGACCAGTTGAAACAACAGAAAATGGGAGGTCGGTCAGACAGGTTCAACGACCATGGCAATGACCCCCGATTCAGTAAAAACATAAGAGAAATCTATCTGGATATTAAGGATAAGTCCATGCTCCCCCGCCCTCCTCCCATCAGAACCTCATCCGCTCGGAGAGATAAGAGCCATTGGTGCGAGTACCACAAAGAGTGTGGGCACACCACCAAAGATTGCAGAGAACTCAAAAAGTCTCTTGGTAACTTGGCGGATCAAGGATAGCTAAACCGCTACCACAAGCACACAAGCGAGTAGAAAGGCAAACAGAAGGTGGGTCAGTCAAACATCGGAGATACAGAAGGATTCATCGAGGTCATAGCAGGCGGCTTTGCGTCGGGAGGCCTAACCGGCCGATTCCGCAAAGCTCACCTACAAAGTCTCAAGCATCAAGTGCTTGACGTCCACCACCCCCGCCCAGACTGCCCCGTAATGACATTTGGGGAATCCAGTCGGGCCCTTCACACACCACACGATGACCCCTTGGTGATCGAACTAAAAGTGGCTAACACAAGGGTCAAGAGAGTGCTGGTAGATAGCGGCTCATCAGCCGACATAATCACCTTGGAATGCCTCAAGAAGTTGAGATACAATGAGAAGGATGTCACCCCTCTAAACCAGCCACTCATAGGCTTCGGAGAAAACTCAGTGCATCCAGTCGGATCTATCAAGCTACCCACTCGGATTGGGGAGAAGGGTAAGGGGAGAAGCCTACCGATCGACTTCTTGGTGGTGGACATCCCCCTACCATACAATGTTATAATGGGTAGACCAACTCTAAACAAGGTCAAAGCTGCAATTTTCATCTATCAGCTCCTGAGGCAATTCGAAACAGATGATGGTAGGGTCGAAAAGATCCAGGGGGATCAGCAAGAAGCAAGAGAGTGTTACGTCAATAGCTTGAAGAACAAGGTCGACGTCCAAGAGGACTCGAAGAAGAGAAAGCGAGAAGAGAGTCGCCCTCAAGTGGCCTTGGGGTCTACATCACCGAAAACAACAAGCAGTACGACCGCCTTCAGCCAGCTGAGGATGATGAAGAAGTTATCATTGACGAGAAGCTCGGTCGGACTCTGAGGGTAGGCAAAGCCATGGACTTAACATCAAAGAGGGGTTCAAGCTAATCAAACAAAAGTTGAGACATCAGGGTCCCGAGAGGAACGCCACAGCAGCCGCGGAAGTTAAAAAATTGCTCGAGGCAGGCTTCATAGAGGAATGCTAGTACTCGGAATGGTTGGCCAACGTCGTATTGGTCAAAAAGTCGAGTGGGGAATGGAGGATGTGTGTGGATTTCACAGACCTGAACAAGGCCTGTCCAAAAGATAACCACCCCCTACCCAAGATCGACATGTTGGTTGATTCAACAGCTGGGCATGTTCTCTTTAGCTTCATGGACGCAAATGTGGGGTATCACCAGATCCCAATGGCTGAACATGACCGAGTCCATACCGCCTTTGTCACAAATCAAGGGGTGTACTGCTACAAGATGATGTCATTCAGACCTAAGAATGCAGGGGCTACATATCAACGAACAGTGAACAAGATCTTTAACGACCAGCTGGGTCAAAACATTAAAGTCTATGTTGACGACATGATCGTCAAAAGCAAAGCCCAAGGGGATCACCCCTCATACTTAAGGGAGACCCTCGAAACGCTGAGACGGTTCCGTATGATACTAATCCCGAAGAAGTGTGTCTTCGGAGTAAAAGGGGGGAAGTGCCTCGGATTTCTAGTGGATGAAAGAGGAATCGAATCCAACCCCGACAAGATCAAAGCGGTAATGGAGATGAAGTCTCCTCAGAACGTACGAGAGGTACAACGCCTAACCGGCTGCCTAGCTGCCCTCAGACGCTTCCTCTCCTAGTAAGCAGATAAGAGCTTTTACTTCTTCAAGGCACTAAAAAAGAAAGAGTTCACCTGGGACGAAGAAGCTGACCAGGCATTCTCTTCCCTAAAAACACACCTACCAATCCTCCCCAAATTGATTTCCCCCTTGCCGGGGGAAACATTGTACATTTACTTGGATGTATCAGAGTACGCACTCAGCGTTGTCCTAATAGCTGAGAGAGAAGAACAGCAACATCCAGTCTACTTCATAAGTCTTGCCTTCCGAGGGGAGGAAGCAAAGTATAGCGAAATAGAGAAGATGGTATTCGCCCTGGTGATGGCTTGTCGGAAGCTCAAACCCTATTTCCAAGCTCATCAAATCAAGGTCCTCACCGGACAGCCCCTCAGGAAGGTAATTGAAAGCCGAAACCACTCCAGTCAGATGACCGACCGGGCAGACCAACTCGTTGATTTCGGGCTGAATATGAACCAAGGCGAGCAATCAAGGCTCAAGTATTGGCATATTTTATCGCTGAGTGCACTACCAGGCCTCCAGTCGGTGAACAAGATGGTTGGGAGTTGCACGTAGACGGCTCATCCACCAAACAGGGTGTGGAGCCGGTCTGGTAATCAAGCCCCCTACCGGAGAAAAGATGAAATATGCCATCAAGTTTGAGTTCTTAGGATCTAACAATGAAGCCGAGTACGAAGCCCTCATTCTCGTACTTCAAATATGCGTCTTAGCCGGAGCCACAGTAGTCAAGGCAAAATCCGACTCACAACTCATAGTGGGTCAGGTATCAGGGAATATGAATCCAAGGAGGACATGAGAATGTACTTGGCGAAAACCCAGGAATTCATCAAAAAGTTGTCCCAATTCAGCATCACCCACATACCCAGGTCGGAAAACCAACAGGCCGATCCACTGGCTCGGATGGCGAGTTCAGTAGAAGGATCCTCTCCTCGGACCATCATGTGGGAGGTACTACATCAACCAAGCATTAACGCCAAAGAACAATTGGTGCTGAATCGGACATCCACATGGATGAAAGAAGTGGTCAGATATCTGAAGGACGGATTATTGCCCGAGGATCACAAAGAAGCCGAGCGAATCAAGCACAAATCGGGATGGTTCTTGACTTCTTGTGGCACGAAGACCAGCTCTACAAAAAGTCCTTCACCCACCCTCTGCTCAAGTGTGTGACCCCGGAGGAAGGGGACTACATCCTAAGGGAAATCAACCAAGGAGCATGTGGAAGTCACCAAGGGGGAAGGACCATAGCGGAAAAAGCTCTAAGAGCCGGTTACTATTAGCCGACTCTGAAATCAGATGCACAAGAGCTAGTGAAGAGGTGCCCCTCATGCCAGATCCACTCGGACATCCCCCGAACACCCACCACTCCTCTGACAACAATCCCAGCAGTCCTGTCGTTCGACAAATGGGGCATGGACCTCCTCTGACCATTCCCCCCAGCATCTGGTCAGCGGAAGTTCTTAATAGTCGTCGTCGACTATTTCACTAAGTGGACAGAGGCCGAGCCACTCACCTCAATAACCGACAAGCAAGTCCAGGCATTCATATGGAGGAACATCATCACCAGGTTCGGCGTGCCGAGGGCACTGGTATCTGACAATGGGCGACAATTCAACAGTGGCCCCACTCGGGATTATTGTGCTCACTTCGGAATACAGACCAAGTTCTCCGCGGTATCAAGGCCGTAGACCAACGGACAAGCCGATTCGGCTAACAAGATCATCCTCAAGGGAATAAAAAAATCCCTGGAAGATGCTAAGGGAGCATGGGTCGATTGGGGTCCTCTGGTCGGCTCGGACCACCACAAAAGAAGCAACAGGACATTCTCTGTTCAGTTTAGTATATGGGAGTGAGGCGGTCCTCCAAGTGGAGGTCGGCATCCCCTCACCGCGAATGACCTTCTATGAGTTCGAGAAGAACGAAGAAGAGAAACCTGTCAGCTTGGACCTACTACCATAAACCAGCGGCAACGCATTGTTGAAATCCATTTGGTACAAGCAACAAATTACTCGACCATTCAACCGCCGAGTCAAGGCCAGGTCAATTCAACTGGGCGATTGGGTAGTTCGGAAAGTTGAGGCCACAAGACTTTCACACCTCAAAGGGAAATTGGGACCTAACTAGGACGACCCTTACAAGGTAACAGAAGTAATCAAACCCGGCACGTTCCGACTAGAGTCCCCCGAAGCTGTACCCCTGGCCCGACCCTGGAATGCAGACAATTTGAAAAGGTTCTATGTATAATGTTTGTTACTCACAATAGGGGCATATATAATAGCTGAGCAGCAACTTGTAGTTAGTTCAACACATTTTGTAATGAGTCGGAGTACTAGACTTAACCAGTCTAAATAGTTCGACATTTACTGTAATTAATAAAAATCGATGACTTAACCAGTTCGATAGTTTTTGTAATTAATCAAAGTGGATGACTTAACCAGTTAACATATTCTCCAGCAAAAGACTTAACCAGTCGAATAGCTAAGACTTAACCAGTCGAAAATGAGCATATAACTTAGTAAAATTCAAAGGCTTAACAAGTATTTATAGCTTAATCGGTTATTCAATGAAAGGAAGATAGTCGGACAAAGCAAATGAGTCGGACAATATTGCAAATAGCAAGGGCATTTCATTAAACTGATCAGTTGATTACAAAGGCGAGCTATTACAAGAGCTGGCAGGAAAAGGTAAACGACGACTATGTTCAAGGTAACACCTAAGAGCTAGGGGGAGGGGGAATGTCGGATACATTGCCGGCATTGGTGGCAGTGTTGTCACCCACTAACTCATCCGCCCGACCAGCTTAATCAGTCACCTCATCGTCATCATCATCGTCATGATCATCATCATCATCACCCTCCTCGAGGGCCAGCTCGGCCCGGATCTCAGCAGTCTCAGCATCGATGGACTCTTGGTATCCGGACCAGACTTCAGCCCAGACCAACTGGGGATGGGACTCGGCCAACACCTTCTTCAGTCGTTCCAAGGTCTCGTCCTCCCCCATCTTATGGGCTTTGCTGCCCACCTCGTTAGCATAGTCGGCTGCCGCCTCCGACTTCTCCCACTCAGCGAACCACTGAGCCTCCGACTTGATGGATCTCTCAGCCTCTTCCAGCCGAGCCTTGGCCTCCACTAGACCCGCCTCGGCTTCCTTTAGTTTAGCCTCAGCCTCATTTTTGGCAGTCAGAGCGGAGTCACGGGAGAGAAGAAGGTCGGCTCTTTCCTTCTCCCACCGAGCCCGCTCATCTTGAAAGTTCTTGTGGTCGGTGTCTATAGCTCGCATGGCGTCGTCGAGCTTCGACTCAGCAATGCGCTTGGCCTCCTTGGCATGGTAAACCTCGTCGAAATGCTTCTTGGCATTTTCCTTGAGGTCACCTACCTCCTCAGACAAGCTCGCTCGGTTCTGGGCAACGTTCGCAAGCCGAGCGGAGAACTGAAGCAAAAATAAAGAGTTAGGCAAATAAAGAAAGATAAGTTATTCGAAAAAACGCAACAAAGCAGGAATAATTACATCAAGCCAAGAGCGGAAAAGCTCGTTGGTCTCATTGTTACCCTAGGTAACGTTGATATGTATATATGCTCGAAAGCCTTGGTCCACCGATCGTCCTTTTCCGCGCGGCTGAGACCAGTGAAAGGCACAGTCGAAGTGGCCTGCTCGATGGGGCCTCCCTCCTGCTCCTCGTATGAAGGAGACTTAGGAGTGTACTCCGGACTCCGAGCCGGCCGAAAGTTCGAGGAGTGCAAGGAAAGATCAGCCCTGTAATACTTCGTATTTTTGGGAGCTATTCTTTTATAAATAAGAAAATATAAAGAATAAAGTGAAAGCATTTTTAATATTATTTACAGAAAAATATAGTTTGGGTAAGCCTACATTTATAATTTAACTATACAACCTACTTTTGTGCCTAATTATATTATAGTTTGGTTTCGTTTAATTTTCCAAATAAAATAAGAAATGGGATTCGATTTGAAAAAAAAAATCCTATTAAACCTAAGTTTCTGATGCTATAAATAAGAGAAGAGAAAAAAAGAACTAAAACCCTAACTTTTACTTTCATCAGCCGTTTTTACCCCAAGAGGATTTTCTCTCTCTCCTCTCTTCTTCTCCCTCGTCACTCTTCTTCCCCTCTCCTACGCTACCTTCGTCCCTTATCCTCTGTGCTTGCGTCGACCACCATCGACATGCGAGCGTTCGAGTGCGAACAGTTGCGGTCGAGGCGAGTCGAGGGTGCGAGTCGTCGAGTCGTCGAGTCGTGGGTCGTCGAGGAGTGCAGGTGTGTGTGTACGAGTCGTCGCTGCTGTGCGTCGAGTCGAGTCGGGGGTCAAGGAGTGCGAGTCATCGCTGCTGTTGTGCGAGCGAGTGTGTTGTGCGAAGGGTTGTGCGTGTGTGGGCTCGAGGGTGTGAAGCCGAGTATGGTGTGTGGGTAGGCTCGAGACTCCGAGCGCTGTGTGCGTGCGAGGAGTCGTGGGGCGTGGCTGGTGCTTGCTGCCGGAATTCCGTCACCAGTAATTGTCGTCGGCGAGTCACTTCGGTATAAAAAAAATAAAATTCCTTCTTTTCTACTTTAGTTAATTTGTAAATTCTGATTTTTTATAATTTGTATATATATATATATATATATATATATATATATATATATATATATATATATATATATATATCTTGGATTAAGTTGTATTGTAAATTAAGTATTGAATAAGTAAAATAAATCCGATTTATAATTATATTTGTAGTTCTTATGATAAGTGTATTTCTCGAATGTGATTTTTATAATACTTATATATAGTTGTTTAAGTTTTGTGGTTATGAACAAGTATAATATAAGTTAGAAGAAATTAGATTTACAAGCATATTAATTAGTTTCTAAATATGTTAGTTTCAATAAAGTTTATGAAAAGAAAGTTTAACCCACAAAAACATTTATTTTAGGGTTTTTCTATGATATACCCCTGCGTCTTTTAAAATTCTATAATGTACCCCTAATGTTTTTTTATTCTACACTGTACCCCTGTGTTTTTTAAGTTTTCTACATAGTACCCCTATGTTAAATGAACGTAACGTATACCGTTATCTCTTTGCATTTCTGGGCTTCTTTCTCAACCCTCCCACCTGCCAGCCCCCAGCCCAGCCCCCACCCCCTCCCCTCCACCCCCGCAACCACCATGACCGCCGCCAGCCTAGTCCTCCACCCTCGTAACCATCATGACCGCCGCAACCACCAATGTTTTTATAAAAATAATCAACCCAAATTCAACGGGGGATGGGGTGGGGGCAACGGGAAATCGAAGGGGAGGGGGTGGGGGCAACAGGAAATCGAAGGGGAGGGGGTAGGGGCTGCAAGAAATCGAAGGGGAGGGGGTTGGGGCAACGGGAAATCGAAGGGGAGGGGGTAGGGGCTGCGGGAAATCGAAGTGGATGGGGTTGGAGCTGCGGGAAATCGAAGGGGATGGGGTAGGGGCTGCGGGAA
>CANSTN010003470.1:0-23819 GCA_947644855.1 Beta macrorhiza
AACCGCAGCCCTTCCTATATATTAAGGGCTGCTACTCTAATTGCTGCGGTCAAAAAACGCAGCCCTTAGGCCACTTTTGACCGCAGCCCTTAGGCTTTTTTCCACTAGTGATACAAGATTCCAAACAAGATCCTCAAAGATATCATATTGTTAAACTCCAAACATCTCAAACAAAACGATGTTCACAATCTCAAGGTAAAGGGGATCGCAAGCATTCCATTTCTATTAGCTGGGTCTCGTCATCCACTCATCCTTACTGAAGTCCAACCAAGAACCAAGCACACACAATGATATTGAAAAAGTAAAAGTCATAATACTTCACACCATGAATATATTAGTACTAATTGTTACTATAAGGAAAGTATTGAACAATTTGTTACCATCACGGTTCTCCAAACTGTCATAGTTCTGTTTAAGTAACGTAAGGTGGCAAAAGGACTCCCCATTGAAGTCTCTACGCCGCTTGGAAACAATCTCATTGATGTCAGTAGGATTGTCTTGTATCTCCTTCAGATGCTCACTATGTCTTTCAATTTCATCATCAATCTGCAGCACTCATGGCTGATTAAATTTTAATCCACACAAATCTAGAAAAAGTGCAAAGTCAGCTAATATCTCCATCAAATCATGCATACTTCCAACTCCTTTGGTTCACATTCATATGTAATGGGGCTTTGTATACTTAAAGAAGCTAAACAAATTTATACCTATGATCACAAAAGCACACCATCTATTGTATTTTAGACTAAAACAAGAACTTGAACTTATTTCCCCTCTTTTCCATATCATGCTAATTATGCGGGTAATTAAGGAAGAAGTTCCCCCAACATTATCATGACTCATCGCGTCATTTCAGTATAGTCATGTAGGGGTCGAGCTAGATTCGTCTAAATGTATACATTCCATATATCATCTTTTTATACCTTCTATAAATATGTACATAATTAACAATCAAAATTAAGTGGGGATAATGAAAAAGTATATACCTTCTTAACTTTTCTACCCAAAGAATTAAGCTTCTCCTTCAAAACAGGATCATTCTCCATATCAGCTCGGGTTCGACATCTGTTATAGAATCTATCCATGTACTTATTCCATTCATCCCTAAAAAACAGATTAGAGGAAAGGAAATTAACAACATAAAACTCTAGAAATCGATTAGAGGAAAGGAGTGGGAATTTACCAACTTCCTAATTGCTAACAATTTCCTGTCAAAAGAAATGACCCTAGCCATCTCCTCCAATTGCTAGCAACTTTCTGTAAAAAAATTACATTAAAAAATTACACTTTAGATCTCAACTTGCTTCACAAGATCAAACACGCAAGAAAAGGAAATTAAGACCCTAACCCAGAATTCGCAATTTGTAGAACCCTAACCCAGAAATGGCAAAAAATTGTATTAAAAACGAAAATCTATCAAAACCGTAGTCCATTCCTTCATTTCAAATTAGATTGAAGACTTTTAAAAGTAAAAATACAAAAATCGAAAAGGAAAATCAAGAACCCTAACTGAAAATATGACAAGCGCAAAATAGAAAAAATCCAAAGAAAAACACAATACTACAAGTTATTAGATTGAAAAGGAGAGCGAGAATCACCTTTAATGGTGCTCCATAACTCCATCGCAATGGCAAAAAAAAAAAGAGAGAGGAGAGAGAGACAGCAAAAGAGAGGAGAGAGGAGAGAGTACACTGAAGATGAAACGTGAAGAAGAGGAGAGAAAGAAAGAAACGTGTGGCTCTGATGGGAGGAAAGATGAAGGGCTCAGATTTGCCCAACCTTAGGAACAGTAAATTTCAAGGTTTCCTCACCCATAACACTATTGCTTTCAAATAGTAGGAAACTTCCTACTTTTAAAAGGTTAAGGACTCTTAAGGGTTAGACCATTTTGGTAAAGGCTGATGCACGTGGGCCCATTTCATCTTAGCAGAAGTTGTTGCAATTTAGAGAGAGTCCACCCATTTAGAGCCCGCCGCGTATCCAACTTTTGCTAGGCGCTAGCTAGCTTCTATAGCTGCCTTTTTCTTTTTCATTGATGAAGAACTCCTTCATCTAGTTCTCGTGGAAGAACAATTCTTCACTTTTTCTCTTTTTTTTTTTTCTCTTTCATATTAAACTGATGACATAATTACCCTATCTCTCCTCATGACCTCCCTAAACTTCTTTATGGAGGGTTTTTCAATATGTGCTGTATTTTTTATACTTTTGAGGGAAATAGTATGTGTCATATTTTGAGTCATTGGATGTAGGGCTGTTCAGAGTACGGTCTGGATCGCACCAAATCATTTTTTCACGGTTTGAGTTGGTTTGCGGTTTCAAAATTGCGGTTTGGGTTATGATTTCAAGCAAACCGCGACTTGCGGTTTGGGTTGGGTTTTAATTTTTTTAAACCGAAACCGCACCGTAAACCGCAATTTGATATATTTTAAAAAAAAATTTATCTATTTTGATTTTTTTTAAATATACTTGACAAGGTGGCATACAAGTATACAACTGAAAAAAGAAGTTTGAGGTAAAGAACTTGGACACTTTTGATAAATTATTATTTATATTTGATTATGAAGTCAACTTATTTATTTGGACTCTTTATATTTATTAACAATTTTTTTTAGTCTTAGTTTACAAAATTAATGTCGCGGAGGAAAAAATGGTTAAACCGCAAACCAAACCGCACCGAACCGTTTCGTGCGGTACGGTTTGGGTTGGTTTGGGCAAAAGTGCGGTGTGGTTTGGGTTGGAAAAATGTCAAACCGTATATTTGCGATTTGGGTTGGGTTACATCCCAAACCGCACCAACCCAAACCGTGAACAACCCTAATTGGATGTACAATTTTTTGGCCAAAAGCGTAATGTTATGTAAATACGAGAATCTAAAATGGGGGTAGGGCTTGTCCAAAAAGTAAATGGATATAGGATGGAGAGGGACGGAGGGAGGAGATGAGAGGGTACAATGTAAATTCAAACTCGCCTTGTCATCCACTAAAAGTACAATTTTTATTCCCCCTCCCCCCCAATTTTCACTCATCCATACCTAACTGGTGCAAATTTAGGGTGAGCCCTAACCTATCGACAATTGACATACCTTGCTTTTTTAGGATGACTATACATTAGGGGTGGCAATCAGGTCGGGTTGGGTCAGGTCCAGGTCGACGTGCCTTTTATTTCGGGTCAATTACTCCTAACCCAAATGCAAGCTGATTTTAATTACAAGTCAAAAACCATAACCCGAACCCAACCTGTCAGGTTTAGGATTGACCCGAAACCAACCCAATATGACCTGATTTATATTTTATAATTGCAATAATTATACATTATAAAATTACAGCATTGCAAATCCTAACTTCAAATGCCAATAAAATCAAAGATTCAAACTTCAAAGCCATAAATTAGCCACCGACTTCAAATTAAGAAATGGCATTGGCCTTATACAAGTTTATAATTAGGAAATAGGTGACATAAGTTATAAAAGTTGGGTTAATATCAGGTTGACTCGATCCGAACCTAACCCAAATTCTAAATAAAGTTGTTCAGGTTATTTTCGGGTTCGAAAAGTCAACATGAACCTAACCCGTTAAGGTTTCAGGTCGGGTTGGGTCGACCCATTTTTATTTTCAGGTCGGAAATTTCGGGATAGGTTCAGGTCGGCTTATCAAGTTGGGTCAGCTTTTGCCATCCCTACTATACATTGGTATTTCAATAAGGAAAATGTGGTTTTGACTATCTTTCTTATGTCGATTTATTGGAATTATTACCTTCAAAAAATTTATTAGATTTCGATTTTTTCACCAAATACCCCTGACAAATTTTTTTATTCACCAGATACCCCAACTTTTTTTCGAATTCACCATATACCCCAACTTTTTTTCGAATTCACCATATACCTCTGACTTTCTAAAAAATACATCCAAATGCCCTTAATGACTAACTCCGTTAGTCATTAACCCTAATTAACCCTAAAAACCCTAAGTTACCCTAATTAACCCTAATTAACTCTAAGTAAACCCAAAAAAAACCCTAACACTCTATCTCTCTAACGCACCACCCCAACCCCCACCCCAGCCCCATCACCCCCCTCCCCCGCAGCCCCCACGCAGCCTCCCCCTCCCCCTCCCCCCGAAGCCCCCACGCAGCCCCTCCCCCGCAGCCCCTCCAACATCTCCGACCTCGTTTCCGCCCCCATTAACGCTAAACAAGAAGCATAAGCAGCGCACAACAATGTCAATCTCCCTCCTCCCAAGACCTACACTCCTCGCCCACCACCGTTCTCCTTCCACGTCATTATTGAAACGATTTCCAGAAAATGAAATCGAAAAATGAAGCAGTACAAATCGAGGATTGAGGAGACACCTTTCTCCTCCGGCATCGACTACTATTCTTCGAACAGGAGAATGAAATTTGGAAGACTGACCTCAGAGAAATTCGAACGAATTGACGAATTTCTCCTCCGGCGTCGATTACATGTCATCTTGAATTTTTTGTTTTTTTTGCTGAAATTCGTTCGAATTTTCAAGTTCATTCTTGATTAATGCGATTTGTTGTGCGATTAATGTGATTTCTTGAACTTTCGGTCGAATTTCCTCTCTTGAAGAAACCTTCACAATTGATTAGGAGAAGGAGGAGAGAGAGAGCGTAACCAGCCAAGACTCACCGGAAAACGCTGCGGGATTTGAAGGGGGAGGGGGATAGGGAGGCGCGTCTGCGGGGGAGGGGGGAGGGGGGCTGCGTGGGGGTTGCGGGGGAGGGGGTGGTGGGCTCAGGGTGGGGGGGCTGGTGGGCCTGGGGTGGGCGGGTACTGGGGTGGTGGGTTAGGGAGATAGAGTGTTAGGGTTTTTAGGGGTTACTTAGGGTTAATTAAGGTTAATTAGGTTTAATTAGGGTTTTTAGGGTTAATTAGGGTTAATGACTAACGGAGTTAACTGCCCTTAGTCATTAAGGGCATTTGGATGTATTTTTTAAAAAGTCAGCGGTATATAGTGAATTCGAAGAAAAGTTGGGGTATTTGGAGAATAAAAAAATTTGTCAGGGGTATTTAGTGAAAAAACCGTAGATTTTATTAGCTTTTATGTTACAAATATATCGCAATTACTACCCACTAATTGATTATGTCCAAAGCTCCATCAACCATGACCCACTTTCATAATCTTTTTCCTTTCCTCTTTTTTTTTTGTCCCATTACCCTCTCAAATTGCTTTCATAAATAATTGGATATTCCCAAATTTAATTGATTATTTGATCTCTCTATTGGAGAACCAAGGTTCATTAGAGAAGGTTGGTACAATCCGTCACTACTCACGTTGTTAATTAGAGAGAGATAAACTCTATTTCAATTAATATTTTGCAACTGAAACTTTGCAAGAAATGAATGTCATGTAAGGGTTGTCATTCGTTCATGATTTCAAGGCGGTTAAGCGAACTCCATAGTTGCACTTGTTCATTTAGTAGGGAAATTATTTTTTTTATTGGTAAGTGTTTTGGGTAAAAAAACTTGTGAGATGGGGGATTAGTCAAGACTGATGGTCGAGGACCGTTGGAGGCGACCAGATGCTCAAAGAGTGCTGCGAGACCTGCAAAAACGAGAGTTAGACTACCCCGAGGGTGTTTCCGGGATCGCCCCTCCGACGCTCAAGTCAATTATGGAACTTAACGGTTAGTATTGAGTGGTTGGGATGTGTGAAAAGTGCTTGTCAAGCTGGATCAAGGTCTGGGATGGGCCAAGATCTTTGGCCTGGGCGGCCTTTTCAGCATGGGGGGAAATCTGGTAATTTCACCATGGATTGGGGGCCCAGCGACATATTGGGCCCAAACATTAGCCCCACGCGAAATATGCGAAGGAAGACTCCTCTAGGATCGCGTGTTTTGCGGAATGTTGGATCTTTTTCTAACTTAGGTTTTGCCCATCTCGAGCGGCGTCTTAGACCTCGCTCGAGGCGTCTCATGTACCTCGAGGGGTGTCTTGGACCACACTTGAGGTGTCTTAGGGGTTAATGAGCCCCATGCACCTCGAGGGGTGTCTTGGACCTCGCTCGAGGTGTCTCAGGAGCCAATGAGCCCCATATACCTCGAGGGGTGTCTTGGACCTCGCTGGAGATGTCTTAGGGGCCAATGAGCCCCATGTATCTCGAGGGGTGTCTTGGACCTCGCTCGAGGTGTCTTAGGAGCTAACGAGCCCCATGTACCTTGAGGGGTGTCATGGACCTCGCTCGAGGTGTCTCAAGGGCTAATGAGCCCTATGTACCTCGAGGGGTGTCTTTATTTTGGCGTCGTAACACTTGACGGGCGCCGACTCCAGTTGTTGGGGTGACTTGGAGTATCCTTCACTCGATCTGGGTGTGACCAAGCGAGCTGGGATCGACTGACTTGGGCAGCCAGAAGGGGTTACCCTGGTTAGGGTGACCGTTGGGCCTTGCTTAGGGCCCAGTACACGGTCTGCTGTCTTTCGGGATTCTTCGAGGGCCGCGAGATACCAACCGTTTTTGTACGGCGTTGTTTATAAATAGAGGGGGGGACTGTATCATTTGTCTCATTCTCTTTTCTTTATTAGTCTGAGGGCTGGTGCTGTGTGGAAGCTTCTTCGTTTAATTCTTTAATCAATAAATGGACCCCGCTAGGCCAGGTTCCCCTTTGCCAAAATAATGAGGGTTCCTTGTCTGGCTCGGAGACCCCTCTCCACCCCCTCGAGCCATTGTTCGATGGAGTGTTAAATAATGGGGTACATGTGGTGTCCGTAGCATATGGTTTCTCGGACTCTTCCCGTATATTCGACGCTATCCCATGTTCGAGTGACGGGGCGTCAGTAATGTCCACCGGGGGGAAGAGTTAAATAACCCCCCTTACGCTGTCACTGTAGCTCGAAATCGAGCGGTTCGGAGTTACTTAGACCATCTTCTCGACAACCAGGTTGTTCGAGTGATGGATAGCGAGGATTCATCCCCTGAGCCCAGTATTAGCGGTGATGACCAGCCGACCAAGGGTCTGGGGATTGCTCATTACTGCATTCGGGGGCCCTTCAAATAATTCTTGCTCATCAACCTCAAACATCTCGAGGGCTCCTATTGGATTAAACATCCGTACACGTTGTAAATCCCCAAGCCGGATGAATCTGTGTGTACTCCTCCGACGGGCTGCGTCGCTATTTACAAGGCTTTTTTGGAGCTGGGGTTGCGGTTCCCTATCGACCCCTTCATAGTCTCCGTCCTCAGGACCTATGACCTCGCTCTTTGCCAGCTGATGCCTAATAGTGTAGGCACGATGATAGGTTTCATGGCAATTTGTGACATGATCGGTGTCACTCCCTCGATCAGATTATGGAGGAATTTGATGAAGTTGGTCGTCATGTCCCCAACGACCCATGGTGAGGGTTGGTACATTTTTAGGCCCGACTCTAGTACAGGATAGTGGGTACGATTCCCTCGAACCAACATCTGTTTCGGACTGAGTTTCTATTTGTGTATAGAGGCGCACAGTGGGATTTCCCTGTAGTACCTCGAGTCGAAGGTCTTAACTTGGGACTGAACAGATCGGTGCCTCAGATGTCGAGGGAGGAGGCAGTGGTTGCTATATACTGCCAGACTATTACGAAGGAGATCGAGGGGGTTCGCAAGAAGGTCACCCCGCACTGGCTCCCGAATGCGATAGACCTGAGTGATGAGCATTCCCTCTATGCCACTGGCTTGTGTCCTGCTTACCCCAAGGGTAGGATGCTAATCGATGGGGTCTCTCATGTATTCAGGGTTTCTTTTTCTTTATGAACAAACATTTTCCCCTTTGCACAGGTATCGCTCGTCAACATCTCGACGAAGTCATGCGGAAGCGGTTGACTGCAAACCAGAGGGTGCAAGAAAAGACTTGTCAGAAGATCTCGAGTGGGAAGGCCGATGCGCCTCGTCCTCCTCCGGTTAGTCTCTTCTTCTAGGTGTCTTACTTTCTTTATTCGTATTCGAGGTCATCTTATTGTACCTGTGTGCAGGACCCCGTGAAGAACAGGCGCCGTCGAGCCCCTGATGTTACCTTTGTCGTAGCGCCACAGGTCCTGGAGGGACGGAGACCTGCAGTGGTCGAGGAACCTGTCGCTCGACAAGGGGATGAGGACTCTAGAGTCCCTCAACCACGTGACGTCTCCTCTCGACGAGGGGACGATGTGTCGGAGAGGAAGAGGCCGAGGTTAAGTGAGTCGGAGGATTCCTCGAAGCCCTTTACCGAGCTTACCGAGCTTACCGAGCTTGAGAAAGCAGGACGTTTTGATTTGGCTATCAAGCGAATCCTTACTCGAGCAGACATCGACGTTTGTCGAGAATTAGACGAGGAGGAAGAGGTCGAAGGCCTGCATGCCTCCTGGATTGATGTAAGTCACTATTTTTCGTTGATGTAAGTTCCTTTCTCAATTTCTTATTTGACTCATTTTCTTTGATTCCTTCGCAGTGTTCGATCAGGATGGCCATCGACACACTATTGTCACCAGGAAGCTTTGAGAGGAGCTTGCTAATAAAAAAGAGTTGGCCTTAAATAGTGGTATTGAACTCGAGAGCGTGAAGAAAGATCTCGAGGCGAAAGAAAAAAGCTTTGCTGACAAAGTGGCGTCCCTAGAGCAGAAGGTCCTCGATGCTCAAAGCCAACGCGACTCGATCAAGAGGCAGTATGATTCCTCTAAGGGGGAGTCTTCCACGGCTCGGGAGCAGATCATCCTTGACTGGCAGAATTCCCGAGCTGGCAAGGACTTTGCGACCGATATGGGTCATCAGGGAGCCGATGTTGCGACGAGGGAGACACTGGAAAAAGTTCGAGTAGCTCTTTCCAGGGTGTCTCCTTCGACTGACTGGTCCTTGGTCGAGGCCGAGTATGCTGCTATCGTCGAGGCTGACCTGGCCGATGATGGTCCTCCGGAGTCTGATCCCCTTTTGCATTAGAATGTCGAGGATGAACCACTAGCGGTTCAAAATGAGGAGGCAGAGGTCTAGGGCCATTCTTCCAACGAGGAGCTCGAGGCGGATGATGAGGATGTCGATGTCGATGGTGATCAGGAAGTCGACGACTCTAGTTCCGTCTCCTTGAGCACTGGGGATTCTTCGGACAGCTCAAGCGATTCTGAGTAGCATAACACCCCTTGTTTGCGTTTTGTACTTAACTTTGATGGCCTTTGCTGGCTTTAGGATGTAATGATTCAAGTTAAATGAAAAAGCTTCTTTTTGCCTATCTTACTTTGTTCGTGTTCTTATTCTCGTGTCGGAGTACCCCTCGAGGGGCCTTGCTTTGTCCGTTTTCGACTTAAACGGTCGTCGACTTTAGCTCTGGGGGACTGGCTGATTTAGGGGGTCCCCCAAGTAGTGAGCCGCGTGTTGGATGTCCCGTCTTTGTTCCTATTGGGCCTTAATTTGGGGCCCATAGGGGTAGTTATTGCTGCCTCGGGAATTACGGTCTTTTTTTTTCTTCTTATAGGTACAAGGGTTGTCATTTCATTGAAACCACAACCCAAAACTTCCTCTTCCTTCTCTCTTGTTTCGATTGACCATCTTCTTCAATATTCTTTTCTCGAGAGCAGATGTCTCAACCCCTGATTACCCCAGAGGCCTTCGAGCGGCTAAGCGCCGCCAACTGGCCAAGTCTGGCTCGAGCACCGCTCCCTCGGCGTCTGGGGCGCCGATTGCCTCGAAGGCCGTCCCAGTTGAGGGGCCTATGGCGAAGAGGGATATTGATTCTTCGACGACTTTTAAAACCACTCTTCCCACCGTTTCTCCTACTGCTAGGGCTGTGCAAAGACCAGGAATTTTTCCTGTCCGGTCCCGGTCCAAAAAATACAAGATTCCGATCCGCCGGTCCGGTCGGTTCTGGTCCGGTCCGATCCTGGACCGGTGCACACCCCTACATGCTGCTGTGAAGCAGGAGATCCTGGAGGTCAAGATTGAGGACAAGCCCTCGCTTCCTCTTCCCCAATCTGGAGGGGAGCAACCTTCCAAGAAGAGGCTGAAAGGGAAGGACCCTCCTCCTTCGACTACTGCACCTTTTACCGCCCTCTCGAGGGTGGAGTTGGCAGAGAGGTTCGACAGGGCGTCCTGCTCCTTGATGATTGCTGTTGATGAAGCGACTTGCTTGGTCTCTGGGGGCCAAGAGCTCGAGGCCTTGACGACCACTCTCGTCGAGGTATGTATTTTTATTCTTTCGGTAAGTTTACTTGTGTTAGTACTTCCTTACTAATCCATGCTGATCTCCTTCTGCAGCTCTCGATCAGAGCGTCTGTCTTACCCCGTCGCCCTCGGGGTACTGCGGCTGTGGATGTCAAGAAGAACCAGCTGTCCTTCGACGAGATAAGTGACCTCAATAACCAAATTCGGATTGCTGGGTTGAAGCTGTCCGAGGCTGAGGGAGCTATTAAGAAGGACCAACTGTCCTTCAAGGAGAAGACGGTCGGGTTCGAGCAAACTATCAAGGACCTCACTAAACAGAGGGACTCGGCCAGCAGGAGGCAACGCCAGGCGGCGAAGGAGTGCAAGGAGGCTTTGGCCAAGGCTGAGAGGGCCAACAAGAGGGCTGAGGAGGCCATCTCGAAGGCTACCGCTTGTCGGGAGCTCATCATCGAGAATTGGAAGCACTCCGAGGCAGGAAGGGTCTTTCTCGAGGATGCCTTTCTCCAGGCTTCTGAGGTTGGCCATGCTGAGGCCCTCAAGAAGGTTCAGACCGTTCTTGAGAAGATGTCTCCTAGCCTTCCTTGGAAGGAGGTGGAGGATGGCGTAGCCGCACTGTCCTAAGTGGAGATTGGGACTCCTTGAGGGGAGGGGGATGTAGATGCCCCTAAGGATGAGGACCGGATTTTGGCCACCGGTAATCTCGAGGGCTGACCGCCTCCCCACTTCTTCCGGTGTTCTCCCCTTCTCTCTCTATGTCTCCTATGAGGGTTAATGTGTGTTCCTCGTAGCTTACTTCTAGCCTTTAGATATATTTCTGATGTAAGCTTGTTGCCTCGATGGCTTGTATTCTCCTGGATTAATGGAATAAAATTTCTTTTTCAGTACACTTGTCTTTTATTTTGCTAAGTTTGTGCCTTCGAAATTCCCTTTTTTGTCTGTGCTAATAGAACTCGATAGATGCAAAGCGTACATAGTATGTATATTCCGATAGATAAAACATGAGAATTTGCTGGAATTCAGCTTTACAAAAATTGGCTTATAGTACGCCACAGGACAATGTACATGGTATGCTATGCCCCTAATTTCGATGGCAAAAACTAAAATGTAAAACTTGTAGAGGTTATCAGCATTCCATGGTCGAGGTAGTTCCCGACCATCCTGGTCTTCAAGGCGATATGTGCCTGGTCGAACAACCTTGGTGACTTTGTATGGACCTTCCCACTTGCGTTGTAGCTTACCAAGTCGAGGTTCTCTGCCTGTTGCCTCGAACTTTCTTAGGACCCAGTCGTTGACTTGCAGTGGTCGATGTTTGATGCGTCGGTTAAAGAGCCGTGTGAGCTTGAGTTTGTAAGAAATAGCCTTGAGGAGGGAGTTGCCTCGGGTTTCAGGGAGCAAATCGAGGTTGACTCGCTTTTCTTCTTCATTGCTGCTATGGTCGTAGAAGGTAATCCTCGGTGAGGGGATACCCACCTCGACGAGCAGTACAGCTTCGCTCCCGTACACCAAGTTGAATGGTGTTTGTCCTGTGGCCTCTCTAACCGTTGTCCTTGTAGACCATAAGATCCCATGCAAATCAACGATCCATGACCCTTTCGCTCCCTCGAGCATTGATTTTAACCTTTTCAGCACCACCTTGTTAGCCGCATCTGCCTATCCATTGGTCTGGGGTCGACTCACATCTGAGAATCTGGTCTCGATGCCAAATCGAGAGCAGTAGTCTCTCGTTGGCCCGCTGAAAAACTGTCGTCCATTATCTGATATGAGGACTCGAGGAACCCCAAATCTTGTGATTAAATTTCGCCAGATGAATTGTTGTACTTGTTTATCAGTGATAGAGGCTAGTGGCTCGGCCTCGACCCACTTGGTGAAGTAGACGACGACGACCAAGAGGAACCTCCGTTGTCCCGAAGTAGGAGGGAAAGGTCTCAACAGATCCATGCCCCACATATCGAAGGGCAGTGGAGCCTTGATGGTTGTTAAAGGACTGGCAGCTTGATGGGGCAAATTGGCATGCATATGGCATTCTCTGCATTTCTGGACTAAGCTCGAAGCATCTTCCTTTAGGGTGGGCCAGTAATATCCGGCTCGAAGGGCCTTAGCCGCGATGGTTCTTGCACCCTAATGACTCCCGCATGCTCCCTGATGTATTTCTCGAAGTACATAGTCCCCC
The DNA here is from genome assembly GCA_947644855.1 of Beta macrorhiza. Classification (NCBI taxonomy): domain Eukaryota; kingdom Viridiplantae; phylum Streptophyta; class Magnoliopsida; order Caryophyllales; family Amaranthaceae; genus Beta; species Beta macrorhiza. Next base: position 12,289 of record CANSTN010003470.1, read on the forward strand.
TCTTGTGAGGTCAGACATCGAAGGAGGGGGTGGGTGAAAGATTTCTTGTAGAGCTAATTATTGTGATAGATGAACCATCGGGCCTGCTTCCTTACTTTTTCTGCTTCTAGCTCATCAGTGGGTAGTATGCCATCCCTTGCGTAAGACACTATCCTGCCCATCCAGGTGGAACTTATGTCGAGGGTAGCTACCCCCTGTTTATGCTAGGGGCTTTGAGCACCTCCCACATTATGGGACGAGGTGACAAGTCTTCAGCCGAACTGGCCAGCCTCGATAGTGCGTCTGCCTGTTGGTTCTCTGATCGAGGGATGTGCTTGATGGTGAATTGAGCTAGCTCGGTTACTTCCTCTTTGATTTTTCTCAAGTACATCTTCATGCTATCTTCTTTGGCTTCGAATTCCCCTGTTACCTGACCTACGATGAGCTGGGAATCTGAGTGAGCTTTGATCTTTCGAGCCCCTGCGGTTTTACACAACTGTAGACCAAGTAGAAGAGCCTCATAGGCTCATACTCGGCTTCATTGTTCGAGGCAGTGAAGTCGAATTTGACGGTGTACGCCGTTTTGTTCTTTTGCGGATCGAGGACCAGTAATCCGGCACCGCAGCCATCCTTTGACGATGACCCATCGACAAATAATTCCCAGGAGCCTTCTTCAGTGGGCTCGGGTCTTGAGGTACATTCTGCAATGAAGTTTGCTAGTGCTTGAGCCTTGATGGCTCGACGGGGTTCGAATTCTATCTCATAGTCTGACACCTTTCGCAGGATTCTTGAGGTACCGGTTCAACTTTCCTTCATCTGCCAGTCCGTCACCCTGCTGGACTGGTTCTTTCCCTCGATCACCTTTCGCAGGGTATGGCTGGTCAGAACTCTGATGGGGTGTGCCTGAAAGTAAGGCTTAAGTTTTCGTGTGGCGATAACCAATGCAAAGATCATTTTCTCTATCGGGGAGTATTTTGCTTCTGCGCCTCGAAAGGCGTGGCTTATGAAGTAAACTGGATGTTTATTTTTCTCTCGTTCTGCGATGAGGACAACGCTAAGGGCATTATCCAACACAGCCAAGTAAACAAAAAGTGTTTTTCCTGGCAAAGGAGAGACGAGTTTAGGGAGGCTGGCCAGATGTTCCTTCAACCGCTGAAATGCCTCTTCCGCAGCTTCATCCCAGGTGAAGGTCGACTGCTTCAACGTTCTGAAGAAGTACAAACTTTTATCTGCCGATCTTGATAGAAAACGTCCCAGGGTTGCCATACAGCCGGTTAGGCGTTGGACTTCCTTGACCGTTCGAGGGCTTTTCATCTCGATGATGGCCTAGACCTTGCCCGAGTTAGCCTCTATGCCCCTCTCATCTACTAGGAAGCCAAGACATTTTCCCCCTTTTACGCCGAAGACACACTTCTTCGGATTGAGCTTCATGTTATGGGCGCGTAGGGTGGACAAGGTTTCTCTCAAATCGGAGATGTGGTCCTGCTCTTGCTTGCTCTTGACGATCATGTCGTCGACATATACTTCCACATTTCTCCCTATTTGATTTTCGAACATTTTGTTAACAAAACATTGGTAAGTTGCTCCGGCGTTCTTGAGGCCAAAGGGCATCACCTTGTAACTATACACTTCTGAGCTGGTAGTGAACGCAGTGTGGACCTGATCCTCCTCAGCCATGGGAATTTGGTGATACCCCGCGTTGGCATCCATGAAGCTGAAAAGGGCGTGCCCGGCCGTCGAGTCAACAAGTCTGTCATCTTGGGGAGGGGAAAGTCGTCTTTCGGACAGGCCTTGTTCAGGTTTGTGAAGTCGACGCACATCCTCCATGTTCCAGAGGACTTGCGAACCAACACCACATTAGCCAGCCATTCAGTGTACTGGCATTCTCTTATGAATCCCGCTGCTAATAATTTTTTCACTTCTTCAGCTGCTGCTTTGCTTCTCTCGACACCCTAGTGTCTTAGCTTTTGTTTTACCGGTCGATGTCCCTCTTTGATGTTAAGACGATGGACCATGACTTGAGGGTCAATACCCGGCATTTCGTCAACGAAATACACAAAGATATCCTGATATTCTCGGATGACGTCGATAATCTGAGTCCTGATATCATCGGGGACCTGCTTGCCGATTCATATTTCTTCGTCTCCATCCACAGGTCGAGGCCTCTCGTACCGTTTTGGATTTTCGGTAACGTAGAGCCCCATGACGGGGAGACGTTCTTCAGGCTCAGGATGCTTTCTCGTTACTTCTTCACTTTGACTTTTCAAGCTGTTAACGTAACACTCTCGAGCAGTTTTCTGATCCCCGAATAGTTGAGCGACCTTCTCATCGTCGGCCTCGAACTGCAGCAACAACTGGTAAGTAGAGCTGGCGCGCGGCTTTAACTTTGTTGAGGGTGTCCAATGATGACGTTATAGGGGAGATCGACATTGACCACTAGGAAGTCGACGAGGATGCTCCTCCCTCGACCCTTCTCTCCTATCCGGGTCGGGAGCCTGACTGATCCCAAAGGGTGGACTGATTTCCCGCCAAAGCCTACCAGAGGTTGGCTAATGGGTGTGAGATCGGTCTCTTGATACTTCAGTTTCTTCAGGCAGTCCATTGTTATGATATCCGCGGAACTCCTACTATCGATAAGCACTCGACCCACCCTCAGATTGGCAATTTTCATCTCGACGACGACCAAGGGTCGTCGTGAGGGGTTTGTATGGGTCGATGACTGTCTTTGAAGGTCATGGTGGGGCAGGCTGTTGTTCTAGTCATGTATGTTGTCCCGTCTTTTAGGGTGTAAAGGTGTTTCTTTCGAGAGCGGCTGGTTAGGCCCCGAAGCGTACCCCCCAACAATGACGTTGACAAACCCTGCTGTCTCATTGCTCCTGGATTCCTTTTCTTTTCGAGGTTCCTTCTTCTTTTCTGCTGGATTCTTGAGGTACCGGTTCAACTTTCCTTCATCTGCCAGCTTATCTAGTGCTCGTTTAAGCTCTCGGCAGTCACGAGTGGTGTGACCACAATCGTGGTGATACTCGCACCAAAGCTTCTTGTCCCTCCTATTGACGGAAGTTTTGATGGGGGTGGGCTTTAGAAGAGTGTACTTCTCTTTGATGTCGAGGTATATTTCCCTTGTGTTGAGGTTCTATCGAGGATTGTACCCGTTGTCATCCAACCGTGGCCTCTTATCCCGTTCTCTTCGAGGGACATCCCGCGGGGTGTCCGCTCGAGCAGTGTAGTCAGCTTTTCTCTTGTTGGAACTTGGTTCCTCATGGGTTTTGCAGATGTCAGAGGCTTGTATGAACTTTTGTGCGAGGTTCATTGCCTCGGAGAAGGTAGATGCCTCGCTCTCCACCAACTTCAGCTTGAACCTGCTCGAGGGATAAATGCCCAACATCAGTGCGGTGAATGCTACGCTGTCTTGCAGGTCCTAGACCTTCAGAGATTCCTTATTGAACCTCTTGATGTATTCCGCTAAGTCTTCATCCATTCGCTGCCTAATAGACATCAGATGTATGCTGGTCTTTCGATGCCTCCTCCCTGCTATGAAGTTTTGCTTAAATGCAGCCTCGAGGGAGGCGAAGTCTGAGATACTTCCTGGGGGAAGCTCGGTGAACCAGGTAAGAGCTAGTCCTTTCAGTGTCGTGGGGAAGAACTTACACCACGCAGCTTCACTCCCTGTTTGCACACTCATTTGTGCTTTGAATGCAGCCAGATGGTCGATAGGGTCGGTAGTTCCTCCATAGTGCTCGATGGGAGGGACCTTGACTTTGCGCGGATTGAGGGTCTGCATGATCTCATCACTGAAAGGTGTGATGAAGCCCAAGTTGCCGAAGTGGGCATTGGATCGCTCACTATGGCCAGCTGTGCTGGACTCTTCTTCCTCCTGCCTCCTATCATCCCGCTCCTGTCGTCGAGGACCATCATGTTCCCGGTTAAGGTTAGGAGCTACCTCTCCTTCTTGCCTCGAGCGCGCTAACGTTCATTTAAGACGTTGCGGGCGTCTCGATTGCCGTTCCTGAGGGACCGCTCGTTAATGACGTGTCGGGCGTCCCCCCTACCAGGGGGAGCTCGAGCCGGGACCAGGGGGACCGAGTCGAGTTTTGAGGTGCTCGAGCCGAGATCTGGGGAGTTTGTGTGTTGGGCTGTGGGTCGCGCCCATTCTGCCCCAACACTATTCGAGGGATAGGAGGTATGTTGGATGTACCTTCCCCTCCATTCTGTAGGTTATACACGAGGGCCCTGAGGCTTCGCTCGAGATTATCACTGAGACGTTCCGCCAGCTGCTGGAGGTCCGGCTGGGTGACATAATTGGGACTTGGCTGCTCGTATCGAGGGGCCTCGACTCGAGGTTGTCCGGGATTGACAGCACTAGCTGCTTCTCGAGGCCCGACCTCCTCGAGAATGTGTTGATGTCGTTCTGAGAGTATGGGGGCCCTGCGAGGGTCCCTTGCTGTTTCGTCGGCTTCCTCGGGAGAAGGAGTCCTCCCTCGAGGCGGCGAATTCGGGGGTTGTTGACCCCGGCGAGTTCTTCGAGCATTGGCCATGGCTTTTTAGTTTGGCTATCCCCATAGACGGCGCCAACCTGTTTCGGGTAAAAAACTTATGAGATGGAAAATTAGTCAAGACAGATGGTCGAGGACCGTTGGAGGCGACCAGATGCTCAAAGAGTGCTGCGAGACCTGCAAAAACGAGAGTTAGACTACCCCGGGGGTGTTTCCGGGATCGCCCCTCCGACGCTCAAGTCAGTTATGGAACTTAGCGGTTAGTATTGAGTGGTTGGTCTAGAATTCATTACTTCAATAAATGGGGAACTGCTCCCTATTTATAGGCGTTGGGATGTGTGAAAAGTGCTTGTCAAGCTGGATCAAGGTCTGGGATGGGCCAGGACCTTTAGCCTGAGCGGCCTTTTAAGCATGGGGGGCAATCTGGTAATTTCACCATGGATTGGGGGCCCAGCGACATATTGGGCCCAAATAGTAAGTTAAAGTTTCTTTCAGTGAGAGGGAAAATTGAGGATTATAAGGGATGGGAGTCTGGGACTGTATCTCAAGATATTTGAAATCGAAGGTGATGTCAATATATATCACTAAATTATCACATAATGCTCGATTTAGTAGGGAAATGGATTGGGTAAGACAGTTAATGACTTAAACCTGTATTCTACAATTACAAAATTCATTTTGGTAAAGTTAATGAAGTATTAGAGCAAACACAGTGGATGATCCCAAATTTGGGATCATCAATTATTTTAATACTTTTTCACTCTTCCACCTCACTCATGATCTACTATCGATCTCACCATCATTTCTTTATCCCAATGGATGATCTACAACTTTGGATCCTCACAATCTCTCTTCTACATTTTATCATACCCCATCATATATTCTCTCTCCTCATTTTCCACCCCATGTTTTAAATTTATTATGGATTATGTAAGAATTGATTTATGACTATTGCATGCAAACAATTTTTATTTTTGTAATTTAATAATATTTAGCGAAAATTAACACAAAGATGAAAAGTGAGAAATAACTCAATATTGATCTTGTAGAGAAAAAAAAATATAACCATTGATGTATTTATTTGTCTTTAAAAATTTAATTAATTAACTCATTATTTCTTTGCATAATTTGCATGGTTACAAAAATGAAATACTATTTCTAGCCGTGAGATTAGAACGGTATCATCCGTTGGAAAACTGCACAAAGATGGAACAAAAGCTCAAATTTGTGACTTTGCCTTCCAGCTTGCCAAGTGTCCACTACGGCACTACCCTCCCCTTTTTACTTTTGCTGCTGCAAAAATATGGATTCATCTGTCCATGAACCAAGCAAAAATAGATCGTCCCAATGATCTGATCATAGCTTTCTCTCTCCCTTTTTTTCTCTTTCCTCATTTTTTAGTAATATTTTTACTCCTCTCTCCTCATGATCTAGGCCATAGATCATCCAATGACCATTCTCTTAGAGACAAGACTCGTATGGTACAAAAACCCTGACGTTTACAATGTGCACGTGTGAGAATGTTAACTTGGTGATACCTCCACTTTAAAGGAGGAGACGGTGATGAAATAGACTATTCAATTGGGTCACACTAGCCTCTCCCACAGGCGTTGATCCGGCAACAAAGGGGACCCACTCTTTTCGATTTTTTTTTTTGAAAATCTTTGGAGGGGCCAATTCAATCAAATAGGAGTAGTACTAGACTACTAAGCCACACAGCCGCTTTAAAAAAAGACTACTAATTTAAGCCACAACAAACAAACTTTCATTATAATCATAAAATAAAGAATTACTTTAATACATTGGACCGACCTTAAAGATTAGGAGGACCAATATTTTAGAATTTGTATTATATTATTACGATAAGAATTGAGAAAGAAGTCAAGAATGAGCTTCTTCTCTAGTGTTCACTTTTGATTGCTTTGTGGCACGCTTTATAATTGGCCTTCCTTTGCTTGTTTTGCCCTTTTCATCTTTGTCAACTCATCTAATTTCAACATGCAATGCCTCTCTTCAACTGGCTAAATAGTGTTCTCAATGACATGATTATACTCTAGTACTAACCTTTTTCAGCTTTGGGTTTAAACACTAACAACAAAATGAAAAACGGAGGTGTTACACTGTTACACCTAAATTAAACAAAGTTAATCCAAATTTAAATCATTAGAATTAATTTATGGTATTCAAGAAACTCATAACAAAGTTCAAAAACTCGATCTGAAAACCGAAATATATCGAACCAAATTGTAACCGAACCGTTGTCAACTTGACTTGATATGAAACCGATACTTAAAATACAGCGAAACTGAAAGCAATTAGAAACCCAAAGTAACCCGGACAACAATAATAATCTATATTTGATTCACCCAAATCTAAATTGAACTCACCCAACTAGTTTTAAATTTTATACTTCCTACGTTCTTTTATAATTGCAATATTTTGACTTTTATGTTTGCCAATGCAATACTTTGACCATTAAATTTAAAATCATTAATATTCAATTAGTAAAAGTTATAGAAAAGTTCGTGTAATGATAATAGATATTGAAACTAATCCAACAAAATATTATATTGTAAGTTGTAACATTTTGTTCATATATACTTGCAATAAATATGGCCAAAATTAATTATATGAATAGTGTAAAAGTCAAATTGTTGCAATTATAAAAGAATGGAGGAAGTATCTGATAGGAAGAATGGAGGAAGTATCTGATAGGTTGTCGTACACCTGCCAAAGATAAATCCTAGCTAACCTTCTAACAATATAGTATGGTAAGTAGGGTCGAATCCACAGGAAGATGATTATTTTTAGTTCGACTTTCAAGTTTGGAAATACTAAACAAAGTCACAGATTTGGGATTGAAGGAATTAAACTAATGGAAATAATGATAATAAAAAAAAATATCTACGGCAATGGTTCACCATGTTTATAGTTCACAATCAATCAAAATATCATCAACAATTTAATCAGTCATATATCTAGATCAATTGTTAATCCTACGGTCGGGTCTCAACGCTCTCAATTCAACATATGCAGTACGCTCGTTGACATAATCAGAATTGCTAATTGTAGGTAAGCCTCTAAAAGTCGATCTTTCAATTCTAACTCTTATTAGCAAGACTTAATCAAACAATTGATCAGGTTGTAAGATTAACAATAATAACACTAATCAATTAGAGAAATTGATGACTAATCAAACCATAGAGAAGTATTAATAAAGATTCATTGTATAAAGATGGATTCCCAAAACCCTAGAAAATAAACTACTCAAACATGTAATAGAGAATAAAAACTAAATCTAAGAAGGGAAACATAATTAAAAGCAATAGATAAATAAAATAGAATGAAAGAAAATACCTTGCAAGACTACATTAATGGAGATTAGTGTTCATGAGAGGAGAAGAGAGAAAACTACGTAATATTAGAATTCTAAAGGAAAATAAAGCACAAGGGAATAAAAGATACTCCCTTTTACTAACCTAATCTAAAAGAAAATAAAAGATAAGGAAATAAAATAGGAGAGCAATGTTAAGTACGACGCAAAGCTTCACGACCCCAGTTGGGTGATCCGACCAGCGGCCGCTGGTGGCCCAGCGGGTGGAGCAGCATCACGCAATATTCGAGCAAAAGGTGTTAGGATATCTTTATGTTTAGTAGGATATCTTTTGTGAATATCTTTGTGTATATCTTTGGTTAGGAGTTTTGGCAAGTTAGGTTTGGTTGTATGCCTAAATTAGAGAATTCTTTGAACCCTTTCACGTTTCTTTTCAAGATTTTTTTTCAAAACACAAACCATAACCTTTCTTGCTTCTTCATTCAAGGCGTGACCTTGCTATTTTCTTTGTTCCTGGCTATTGCTTCCGCTTTGTTTCTGTTAATTGATTCTTAAGGAGTGATGACTGGTGGTGGTGATAAGACTCCAACGGGGTCTAAGTATGAACCTTTCTCTGCGTACTGTTTGCATCCGAGTGAGGGCACTGGTGCGGTGATTAGTCCTATCCTGCTTAAAGGAGATAATTATGAGGAGTGGTCACGTTCTTTGCGCAATAATCTTCGTGCTAAGAACAAACTCGGCTTCATTGATGGGACTATAAAGGTGCCGGATGGTAAGTCTCCAGATTATGATCAATGGGGTATTGTTAACTCCATGCTCGTTGCTTGGATTGTGAATACCTTGGACGTCTCAGTGCGTTCTACTGTTCGTTTTCCCGACCATGTCAAATCTTTGTGGGATGATCTACGTGATAGATATTCCCTTGGCAATGGTCCTCTTATTCTTGAGTTGAAGGCTCAAATTGTGGATTGCAAGCAACGCGGTCGGTCGATGGCAGTATACTTTGGTGAATTAAGAAAGCTACAAGATGAATTGGCAAGCTATTGTAAGTTGTCTAAATGTACGTGTGATGCTGCTTCTGAATATGCTAAGATTGTTGAAAGTGAATTGCTTCATCAATTTTGTATTGGTTTAGACCCAAAGAAGTTTGGTAGTGGTCGTGTCGACCCTCCTTATGATGGACCCGGTTCCTTCTCTTAATGTGGCCTATGCTAAGGTTGTATCTGATGAGCGGAAGCAAACCGTTTTCGATGCTCAAGACACGCGTTCTGAAAGTGTTGTTGGGTTTGCGGCGTCGGGGTTGGCTCACGGCAGGTCTGCCCGTCAAAATGGTGATGATGCTAGAGTGTGATCGTGTGACCATTGTGGTCGTAAGGGGCATGAGAAGGAGCGTTGTTTCGAACTCCATGGTTGGCCTGAGTGGTCTTCTGGTGGGCGTGGTGGTAACCGTGGTGGTCGGAGTGGTCGTGGTGGTGCTCGAGGGGGTCGTGGTGGTCGTCATTCAAGTGCTGATGGTCGTGGGTTTGCGGCAAACATGAGCAGCAGCTCACGGCAATCAGGTGGGCCTGAGATTAGTGAGGGTGATCGTCAAAGTGCTCCTACACTCACTGATGCACAATGAACCCAATTGATAAATGTAATTAAGGGAGGAAAAACCCCTACTCCTTCAACTGACCAAACATCCCACGGTATGTATGATTCTAATGAGTGGATAATTGATACCGGAGCGTCCAATCATATGTCGGGTGATTTAAATTTGTTTTATGATTTGTGTGACATTTTTTCTCCGGTTGGATTGCCTAACGGAAAGAGTACTACGACCACTAAAGAAGGAAAAATAAAATTGAGTGATGGTTTAATATTAGAAGATGTTTTATTTGTTCCCGAATTACATTGTAACTTATTGTCAGTGTCTCAAATATTAGAAAAACAAAAATATATTGTTCTTTTCACTAACAAGCTATGTACTATTCAGGACCGCACTTTGAAGAACCTGATTGGAGCGGGGGTGCAGTATAATGGGGTCTATCTCTTCCGGCCCGTTCGTGCTCGTAATTTTCAAGTCAATTATGTGGTTGTTCCAGATGCAAGTATGTTATGGCATAGACGTTTAGGTCATCCTTCAATGAAAGTGGTTTCTTCTTTACCTGGAGTAGCTAGTAGTAGTATGAATAAAAAGTGTGGTGTGTTTGATTGTCGTATTTATTTTATGGGTAAACAACCCCGAAACTCTTTTCCTTTAAGTATGAATAAAGCATTTGGTTTGTTTGATTTGATACATTGTGATATTTGGGGTCCCAATAAAGTTTCATCTAGTTGCAATGCTAGATATTTCCTTACTATTGTAGATGATTTCTCTCGTGCTACTTGGATTTATTTGATGATTGGAAAATATGAAGTTGGGAAATTAATTCGTGATTTTTATGCTTTAATCAAAACTCAATTCAATAAAAAGATTAAAGTTTTACGAAGTGATGATGGTCAAGAGTTGTTGAGTCTGAGACCATTTTTTGACAAAAAAGGAATATTGCATCAAACCTCGTGTGTCGATACCGCTCAACAAAATGGTCGTGTTGAAAGGAAACATAAGCACATTTTAAGTGTTGCTCGTGCTTTACGTTTCCAAGCAAAATTGCCTAAGTATTTTTGGGGAGAATGTGTATTAGCCGCGGTTCATCTTATTAATTTGACCCCGACTCCTACTTTAACTGGTAAAACACCTCATGAGTATTTGTTTGGGAAACCTCCTTCTTATGCCGAGGTTCGTGTTTTTGGTTGTTTAAGCTATGTGGTGAATAATACTCGTACTAAGGATAAATTTGACTCGCGGTCTAGGAGGTGTATATTTGTTGGATATCCTTATGGGAAAAAAGGTTGGAGATTTTATGATTTGGAAACTAACGAATTTTTGATAAGTCGTGATGCGCAATTTGTTGAGGATACCTTCCCATTTATTGAAACTTTTAATGCAGCAGAAAGGGTTCAATGGGAGTCTTACATTAATCAAGTTAATTTGTGGGATGATAAGGAGTTTTGTGATGATTTTTGTGATGATTTGATTGTGCATGCCCCTGTGCGTGAGATTGGTGTTAATGAAATTCCTAATATTCATGCTATTGGTCATGAGGTTAATGTTGACATGCAAGCTATTAGTTCCACTAATGCCTCGTCATCACCTAATATTCATGTTAATGATGGTGATGCTTCTGTTGACCTTCTTGAGTCAAGGGGGAGTTCGAATGACATGGTAGTGAGTAGCATTGTAGGTAATGGTGAAGCTATGGGTCGTGGCCATCATACAAAAATTCCCTCTTCGAAGCTCCGTGGTTATGTTACTAATACGGTTGTTCGTCAATCTATAGACCCCACTCCTTCAAAACTTACTGCTCCCGCTACTCCTTCACGTTCTTCAGGTAAAGTTTTTGATATAGCTTGTTATGTTGATTATAACAATTTTTCTATGAGACATAAGTATTTTCTGGCAGCAGTTACAAAAGGTAGTGAGTCTTCTTCGTTTAAAGAGGTTGTGAAACATGAAGGGTGGCGTCAGGCAATGAAAGAAGAAATTGATGCTCTTGAACGAAATGGCACGTGGACTTTGGAGGACTTACCTCCAGGTAAGAAAGCTATTGGTAGTGGTTGGGTCTATAAAATCAAATATACGTCTACTGGTGAAGTAGAGCGTCTTAAAGGACGTCTTGTTGTTTATGGTAATCGCCAAGTTG
>CANSTN010003471.1:0-23841 GCA_947644855.1 Beta macrorhiza
AGTTGGGGGGGGGGGGGGGGGGTGGAATTGAAGGGAAAATTATATAAACAATTTATTGTCACTTGATACAATTTAAAGAAGCACCTTATAGTTGGTATTATTCTAGAATAATCAATATTTAAAATTATTATGGAAAGACCAACAATAATTGTTGGAACAATACTTGTAAAAAATTTATCTAATTTATAAAATATGCATCAATTATAAATTATTAAGGCTAGACAATACCTAGAGCTTAAAAATGAGCCCAAGAAGAAATATAGTCCTTCATAAGATTTGAACTGCTCAAAGAGCTTCATGCAACCATCGACGCCCAATTGCTCACAATATTCTTTGGCAACCTGCACATCAACATGTCAGACCCCATGAAAGCCATTAATACAAGGCAGAAACACAAGGGAGAATGTTCACCTGCACAATTATCTGGAGATTGCCTCTGAGGTTAACCAGTAAAAGATCTTTCATGCACTCTAGGGCCCACTCCTTAGAAAGAGTTCCAAAGAACTCCACAAGTGCCTGAATCAAAAACACATAATTAAAAGTAATGTCGCATGCATCCAGAAACCAAGTCATTCATAAACCAGGTACCAAACCTGTGGCTCAATAGCATGTGTATTGACTATGACACGCTTAACATCCGGTAACTCAGTGTAATGCTGCAGGTAAGAGAAGACATTTAGTGCAATAATACTCAAAATATAAACAAGAAATGCTGCCAATAAAAAGAACAAATATTACCTTGAGAGCCTGCAAATACAGGCCACCCTTTTCACAAAGTTGTGCAATTCGTGGGCGGTCATAATGGCTGAACATGCCATTAGCCAATATTGCATCAGCTACATTGGGAAACGTGACCAGATTTATTTCCAAAACCTGCGAATTTTAGTTTGTGTTAGCACAGAGATAGATGCAAACAACAAATCAGATAGCTTAATAATGTACAGATATGATGGCGCAAGTTGAGTTCTCACTTTAGTTTGGAGATAACCATGTTCTGGTAAATTGGGCTTGAGCACATCCAATAAAAATGCAGTTGCCTCACGAATCAAGTTTCTCTGATAAAATAAAGTAATGCTTGTCAACCATTATTTTTATGCTTGTCAACCATTTGACACTAACATCAATCAGATAGCAAATATCAAAGTCAAAATAGTCAACAATCACACACAGCCAAATATTAGATAACCGTGTAATCATTTCTTAATATTCAGAATCAACCACCAATATATGCTTCAAAAACCGAAACAAATGCAGCACCTGAAGGAACAGATCTGTGATAGTGTTGTAGTCAAGAGGGCAGCCTCCCTCCATTTGAGACATCATTAAAGCAAAATTAACAGCTCCCTGTCATACAAGTCAATAACAAATATTAGATCAGACATTTATCGTAATCTTTCACTCCCTGGACAATCAACTCCCAAATGGTATATTACCTGAGGGTCAGTCCGTAAAATTGTTTGCAAGAGGAACAAATAATCAGGTGTGTACCCAACCTGCAGCAATGGCATTGATATTAAGCATACAAACCAACAAACCAGATACTCATTACGAGTATAGATCCCATGGCAGTCAAATATAAATGGAAAACTTGACACGGAAACAAAACCCACTTGTATTTTACTCTGTAGTGAAACAGACTACTAGTAAACGTCAACTGATCAACATCTAACGGCATTAACTCACAAGGGTGCATATGTCGATGCACAGCACACAAGTATTTGTCACTTAGTTTGGCTAATGTATCTGCAGTCCCAGGCACAGTCCAGGGCCCTTCCATCCCTAATTATTTGCTCTATTTCCTTTTTTATAGGAGTCAAAGTTCACCAATATTGACTGTAAATTCCCACTTATATATAACTACATAAGAAAAGGAAGTATCAAGTGCGATCTTGTAAGATCCGTTTTACGTAGCATTCTTAAAATATAAACTTTTTACAATTTTTCTAATAAGTAATTTAAGATATTAACGGTTAAACTTGTATCTTGGAGATCGCGGAAAAAAAATGAAGCAAACAATTCTAGCTGGAAGGAGTATTCTGTTAAAACCAGCTTTAATCAGTAATATTCGATTTTTTTTCTCTGAAAAACAGTCATATTCAGTAGCTTCATAAAACACATACACCAGTGAATTTGTGAGTATTAGTTTTGATCAGTAACAATCAGTTTTAATAAGTAAATAATCAGTTTCAATCAGTAAAAATCAGCTTAATCAGTCAAAATTATCTTAATTTGGTAAATTCAGGTAAAGAGAACAGGTCGCGAGTCTGATAAGAGCCCTCTGCAAAGTTCCACACATCTGGATTCCATGATCCATCCTGTTAACTAATCATGACCCTCGAGGGGGCATAAGAACTTAGAAGTAAGAGGTCGTAAAGTTCTGGTTGAAAGTCTGATAATCATCTTGCTATGTAAAGTTCCTGTTAACTGATCATGCCCAGAAGGCATAAGAACTTAAAGATTAGATTAGAGTATTAGAAAGGATCTGACGCTCACGATATATATTTTCACCACAACATTTACAAAAGAAGACCACTGACCTGCTTTGAATATATCAAAATCTTATCAAACTCCCTCCTCTCAGCAAACGCTGCAACAACCTTTGGAGTTGCCCTAGCTTTGATGTATATTTTCAGAGCAAGGTCAGTATCCACTGTCTGCATTTAAAAGAAGATAGGAAATCAGAAAGGCCCAAGAAACCTGCCTCAAAGACAACAGGAATAAACAGACATCAATGACTAACTAAAGAAATATAAAAGTAAGTATCTAAGTTCAAACCAACCTTCACAAGATCTCCAAGCTCCTCACTACATTCAAGCTTGTCCTCTGCCAACCAATTTTCCAACAGATTCTTCTTGTTCTGATTAACAACTAGTCTAGACAATTCCAGTGACTCAAAAGCATTGAGTTTTCCCCTGGTTAACAATGTTCCAAAGTACTGCAGCAATGGTGGTGTTTGCCCAGATTGTACAGGAACACTCTGCAGATAATAATAAAATAATCATGAGAAAAATAGTTTACGACCAGAAAGAAAAGAGCGAATGTTTAAGCACAATATAATTTGCAAAGCATGAACCAAAGAAAATGACCACAAGAAAAACTTTTAAGTACCTGGAACTTGGCAACGGTATCAGGAGTGCGCAAAATGCCCTGCGGAGATTCTGCAGCAAGCTCAGCTGCCTCCTTGTACTTTGTCTGAGCAAACAGTTCCTGGAATCGCTGGACAACCTAATAAAAGGAAAGAAATTGGTAAATTTATTGCAAATTAATGGATTAAAAGTGTTTACAATAGAGTGAATCACTGAATCTTTCAGCCTGAGTAAATTTATGTGTGCTGTAAAGATGATTGCTTGGATATTCTGCCACAGACAATAATAGTATTCCCCAAAGCAAGCACAACAACACTAATAATAAATCATCACTTCATGGCTGTTTACGCTTTGACTGCTCACAAGAAAAAGAAGGTTAAAGTCATTGCAATTCATGTCGTCAAGAGAAAAATGTAAATATTTATAGCATTTGCTCGTCCATCAAATTCTATCACCAAAAGAACAAAAAGACTTGCTAGATGTTTAAGGCAGATAATAAATATTTTTTCCTAATATCTTCCAAAAGCATAAATTGCAGTAATTAATTCCTTCCTAGTACTATTGCCCATTCAGAATCTGCATATAGTTGGCTATAATCTGTGTGATATAAAGAACACCTTATGAACCTCAAACTAAGTTCACTTCCAAGAAAAATTCATTCAAAATATCTAAAGCATCAAAATACAACACATGATATCGTATACTTTCCGAACAAAAGGTAACATGTCTGATTGCAGAGTTATCAATTCCATCAAGCCAGATAGTCAATTATAAAGCATAGTGGGATACTTCAGAGATACTTCGTCCGTCTAATATTTTACCCATTTGGTATGGCACAAATTTTAAGGAGTGAGTTTAGACTTTAGAGTAGACCAATAAGTAGATAAATGGTTTGAATAAAACATTTTATACAATTTACATTCATTTTCTTATTTAGGAGAGTTTGGTGTGGCCCACTAAGTAGCTACTAATATCTTATCACAAAATAAAAAATGAGTGAAGTAATTGAAGACGGAGGGGAGTACTACTTACCAAGTTTTCTGCACCGGGAAGGTTTCCTCGCTTTGCAAGATTAACTGCAAGCTCCAGGTTATTAAGCTGTAACGTACAAATTTACATCAATGGGACAATTCTGTGTTTGGCTCATTACATAGATAAAGCTTATTCCAAAATCCTACCTGACCGCTAACAAATGGCACAATTGATGCTTCATTTACAGTGGCTAACAACACCTGACCCCGTCTGTTGACAGCATAAAATCCACCAGCGGAGGATGCTTCAGACGTCAAAAAGATTGGATCAGGACTGATCCTGTTTCTGTAAACTGCACTAGCCGTCTCCAGATCATATACAAACAGAAGACCTAGCTTTGTGATTACATATATCAAACCATACTTCTGAGATATCTGTAGGACACAAACACAGTGGTCAGTAAAATTAACCAACCAACTTCATAGGTTGCAGCATATGAATGAAATACCACCGAAGATACCTGCATAGCCACAGGAAAGTCATCTGCAAAATCTGGAGGGAAGAAGAGATCTGCTTGTTTCTTACTAAATCCGGGTTTCCCTGTAAAGAATTTTCCAGTTTATCATACAGTAAAATAAATATAGATAATGCCAAATCTAAAAATAAGAATCCAAGCCATTTTCATTGACTGACAACTCTAAGAACTGTTATGTCACAAAGCTGCCAACTAAGAACTGCAATCTCCCTGCAGAGGAATTGATCTTATGTCCCAATAAATAAGCAAAACTCAATAATTTGTCTAATTTCTGTTATTGACTATACTATACTAACAATAACTAAAGCATATGAACCATTGGGACAAAACAATCATCTCGATGTATAGCTCTCAAGAAGTCATGACTGTCAGCATAAGAAAGGAAGGTGACAAAGTGACGCAAAGCTGCAAAGGAAGCTTACCAGGCTGGGCACCAAGTTCAATGACATGCAACTTTGAAGTAACCTGTCCAGCATTAGATGTCTTGCTGGCAAAGGAAATAAGAGTTGAAGGATTCTCGTTTCCAGGAACCTATACCAAAAATACGAACACTGGTGAGTATCAATGAATGGTGACAGAATACTTATAATAACCTACTTAGACTATGAACTCAGATATTTCTAGAGAAAAACAGAGGCATTCAAGGATGAGGAGGACCTTGAATTGAGCAAATGAAGCTGCATGAGCTTCAAGAGCTTGACTACGCTGCTGATCCACTGAAAACAGCTGCATGTTTCCTTTAACCAATTGTGGCCTCTGCAGTATGGCAAAGTACGTCCTAAGTTAGATAATGCGGAGGGAAAAAAAGATAGCACACACCATCTTTGTCTTAAAACAAAACATTGCGAGTATTGGATTACATACGGATTATTTTATATATAAATAAATATTGTATAGAATGTAATGACTATTTGCAGCTAGGATGTAGTTTGCATCAAGGGACACATTCAATTAAGCTGTGATATACTTCTATTTGTACACAGAAAACTCCCTGCACAAGAGTTGGTGACACAAGATCTTACGTATTCAAAAAATTAAAAGATACAATGAGATGCTAGATGAATATTGAAGAAAGAACAATGTTCCACCATATTCATTAGGTAAACTTTCATATACCATGATTACCATCATCAACAATTGCAGAAAACTATGGAAATTAGGCAAAATCATACCTCAGGAGATCCAGGAGCAATTCCGATCAAAACCAACCATTTCTCCGAGGGATCACATCGGTAATTAATAATTTGATTATTTGCTAGATTTGCAGTCCGCTCGAACACTTTCACAGGCTCAGAATCACCTAAACACAACATGCAGGGATAATTTTAAAAGAAAGGAAATAAAAACGAAAAACTGCAATCACGGGAAAATGAACAGAAGCGCAAAAATAGTATCTTCTTGTCCAGCAAAGAGACTTGCCTTCAATTGACCAGTGGTAAACTGATGTCTGCGTGACCAGGCCTAACATCTTAGGCGTAATCCATTTCCAGAAGACAACCTAAAGAAAGGAATTTAAAACTATTATAGCATCTTCATATCAAGAAAGTTAACAACCAACAACATGACTCAAATATGCTCAATAAAATTATAAAAATCAAAAACGTCGCATACCATCTCAGGCATTTGATGGGACTTTATCTTTGCTTTTGCTTCAATATTAAATATCTGAAGGTGATCCTGAGTAGTCCCGGGAAGTTGAGCTTCATATTAAAGATCACAAATCAGCAAGCGTTCAAACCCCCCCCCCAACACACACCTCCAATGCACCAATAGAATTATTATAATACTTGGTGCTAATTGTAAAAAGGCCGTATCAGGATAACATGGGAATTCAAAAACAAAATCGTCCAATCAATCATAAGAATTACAAGAGCTTGAGTTCATATGAATCACAAAACTATATATATGTGTAAAGTATATTAAGCAAGGGAAACATTGTAAAGCAATAACATTAAAGCCTAAAAGGTTCTTAGGAGACAAAACATCCAAGGTGTCATCTAGAGCAGCAGCAGCTACCATCATAATCTCATCAATATCAATTGGCCACTGAGAGGTCAGGTTACATTCAAATAAAAAAGTATCCAATTGATAAGATCAACTAATCAACCACGCACCTAAACATGTGAGTAGATTTCAAGTCAAATTAAAATATGCTACCTGTAAAAGCACAATTAGCTGAAGAAAGAGGTTCAAAATAGGTAATCCTACCTTTAAGAGCGAGAATTCTTGAATTAGGGTTCATCAAAGCAGAATCAGCCGTGATGGGACGTCTCAAAGGCTGACTTGGCATGCTCATGTCGATAATCACAACACTATTTTGAGGAGAAGTCTCTCTCACACAAATATACTTGTCCGATTCCATGGTTACATGAGTGAAAGTTATGAACTGAGGATTTATCCCTACGCTTGGCAGCTGCAGATAGAACAAATATATTA
This sequence comes from Beta macrorhiza, assembly GCA_947644855.1. Lineage (NCBI taxonomy): Eukaryota > Viridiplantae > Streptophyta > Magnoliopsida > Caryophyllales > Amaranthaceae > Beta > Beta macrorhiza. The sequence goes on from CANSTN010003471.1 coordinate 7,030, forward strand.
AACAACATCTCAGCTTCAATCCAACCTTAAAAGAAGCTGCTAATTATGTTGATTTTACAAAATTACAGATCAAAACTTCGAAACAAGTAAATCCATCCACCTCAAAGCTGCAAATTCCAATTATATACTCAAAAAGAGGTTAAAACCTCCTAATTTGACTCACTTACAGATCAAAATCGCGAAACAAGTTAATCAAGCTACTTCGAAATTGCAAATTCGAATACATTACATCGACTCAACTTCAGCCCAACCTTAAACTAGAGCTGAAATTCTTCATAATCTTCCATAATTACACCAACGAATCAATCAAACTCAACTTCAAACCAAAAACGCTAAAATGCGTCTAAATTTCACTGAATTACGGATCAATTCTACAACTAACTAAATCAAGCTAACTAAAAATTAACATAATCACCTAGTCAAAAAAATAGTTCAAATCAAAGCAAAACCTCAATCTCGACTAAGATCTGAGCAGATCCGACACCAAATTAAGCTTAATAAGAACGACAAAATTCCTAGGGTTTCAACTCAATACCTCAAGTAATCAAACAAAAAACAGTACTAAAAATGAAAAAAATCGACAAATATGAAACGAAAATTTGAAAAATGAGGAAGAAATTTACCGTTAAAGCTTCTTTCATAACAATAGGAGCATTGGCAGCAGCCATGGCTAGATCTCTGAAGAAGACGATTCAAAAGAAAATTGGATTTTGAGTTCGTCTTAATCAGCGAACCCTCCCTTATGAAAGCGAGGGTTCTTAGACGATGAAAGACCAGGAGAGAGAAAGAGAAAGATCTGTGTTAGAAAGAACGAGAGAGAGAAGAGAGTAGAAAGAAAATGAGGAGATCTGCGAGAGACAGAGAGACTGGAGAAAATATAGTAGTGGAGTAATAAAACTTAGTATTAACTACTAATTAATTTTCCTCTTCGTTCCCCTTTGTCTTGTTTCTTTTTCTCTCTCCATAAAAAGATTGGAAATGAGAATTTAAATGTTGTTTTTGGAAAAACTTTTTAGAGTAGCATGTTTGATCTGAATATAAGAATGAAACAATTATTTGATTATTGAAGTGAAAGATTAAGGTGAATAGATTGTTTGTAACACTATAAACAACCACATATACCATCAAGTGATGAGTTTTATGAATTAAATCTCGCGGATTTTCTACTCTCGTTGATTAAAAACACGTGTTTTTTTAATGACACAATGGATAATTGCAATAAATTTTAGTTAGACAAAACTAAATGAAAGCAAGTATAATCAAGATATTATTGAGGAATCAAGCAATTAATTACACCAAACCAACGAAGGCTATTGAGATTTTCCCCCTCTTAGCACTGAGGTTCCTTTTATAGAATAAATAAGATTGTGTTTGAATACACAATCAACCAAAATGTGAACAAGCCAAAACAGTGAAGTATCATGTTTGATTATCCTTGTTTAATTAGGAAACAAACAAGAAGTTATCAGAGTAAATAAATATATATATGGATACCCTAAAAAGGGTAAATGTATGTAATTAACTATGACATGTAGCATGTTAAAGTTTGTTACAATAAAATAATTATTTTTTGGTGCAACAATAAAATAATTATTAACATTGTTGTCCCACACATTTGGGTTTGCGTTGTTGCGTTCACATACCCTGTTGTGTTGCGGTTAATTCTAGTCATAAACTCATAAATGTCCATTGTATATTGTTATGGTAAGAGGCATACTATAATCGTATATATATTGTGATGGCACATTGGATATTTGTTCTATTGCTTGTCTAATATTAGTAAAAAAAATAACGGAGAACTATCAAATGACTGTTGTAAACTCCAAGTGTTGTGAATTTTATATTTTACTAAGGGATTATCACTTGACAAAACAAAGTTAACGCCATCAAATGAGGGTGGTGATAGGTAAATGGTTAAGCAGATGTAGGTGTTATTCTATTCCTATACTTTCTATTATTTTATTTCTCCCACAATACTTGCGACCGTTTGACTTTCACCCTTATTAATGCACATATTTGACCGTTAATATCTCTAATTATCAATTATTAGGCTGATAGTTGAAAGTACATATTGAGACTAATCCAACAACATCCTAGTTTATAATGTTTGTATTTTATACTTCCTCATTTTTTATTTAGATCCACCATTTGCCATTTTAGGGTACTTTCTTTTGGATGCACCAATTACTTTTTTGGTGAAGCTTTCGGAACAACTCAATTTGACCTATTTGCTCTCACTTGTACCTACCTCTTGAACATAATAACACGAGCAATCTTATCTCTCCTTCAAACGAGTCCACGTTTCAAGAGCGACGGAGTCAATAATTGTTTGAAGGAGATCCGGAGAAATTGTACCACAAATCCATTGTTTGACAATGATATAAAGATGCGTCCATAATTGTTCGAATTCTAGGATCCATGTGATCAATAACATTGTAAACACAAGCATGAACTTCAAATAATTCCACCCAATTAGCATAGGACGTCTTTTCCATATCAAGAATAATAGGGACATGATTACAAATCATAGTAACAAATAAAAGCAAGGTGAAAGTAGCAGTGGAATGACTTGGGGATAGCGATGGGTCACCTGGCTTGGCCATAATATGCGAGTAGGAGGAAAAAAAATAATCAGATGAAGAGGAATGAAGGAGGGTTGCCAACGAGAACACAAGGAGAATACACACCAACAGGCGGGAGGAAAAGAAATTGGAGAAACCCTAACATAGGTGTGATACCATCCATGTCAGATAATGAGAATCTCCTTAACTGGAGAGATACTCAATAAACAATATATGTGGTTACACAAGGCCGATCCTAACTGTTTTAGAAAACTTGACACAAAGAAATCCTAATTTACATGAGATGTATTCTAATCCTGACAAGAGAATATATGCATATGTTTCTGCTAAGAAATTAAAGATTGTTGAATGTTGAGAGACTTGATGTGGGCCCCAAGAAGGTGCGCCTGAGCTCCGATGTCCGTACGTCTGAATCCTGCAAAACAAGGTTAGCCTACCCCGGGGGTGGTCCCGAGATCGCCCCTCCGACGCTCAAGTCAGTAAATGATTGAGGTAGAGAGAGAAAGTGATCAATGTAGAGAGAGATGCATTGGGTTTTGTAGCTGAGAATTGCTTACCCTTTGATTGATGAGACAACCGCTATTTATAGAGGATGGGACCTCCAATAAATGAGGGTATTTTAGTCAGCTCCAGTCGGTGGAGGATTGTCTTCCCTAGAGGTAGGGGTATTTTAATAACTTCGTCATAGGTGGGCTGGTCCAAGAAATGAGCCCAAACAATTAGCCCCACGCCAAGTAATCGGGGTGAAAATCGCCATTTTCAGTGCGGTTGATTGGCGGAATAAGGTGATTGCATTTTTGCCGATGTTGAACGGGACCCACGAATTTTCACACCGGATCGTGGTGGAGAAAATCTTTTCTGTCTCTGGGATTAACCAAGCACGGGGATCCGGTCAGCGAGTCGGGGTCCAGGGGTGAAACGCCCTGGGTGGGGTTAGGGGGCAATGCCCTCGAACTTTTCAAGGTATAGGGGGGAGCCGAGTATATTCCTTGGCCAAGTGGGCGTCAAGGATGAGTGGGTACCTTGAATGGGTAGGTACCGTTGATGAGCAGGTGCCTTTGATGAGTAAGCACCTATGGCCGAGCACATTTCCTTGGCCGAGTGGGCGCCAAGGATGAGTGGGTACCTTGAATGAGTAGGTACCGTTGATGAGTAGGTGCCTTTGATGAGTATGCACCTCTGGCTGAGTACATGCCTTGGCCAAGTTGGCACCCAAGGATGAGTGGGTACCTTGAATGAGTAGGTACCGTTGATGAGTGGGTGCCTTTGATGAGTAGGTCTGACTGAACTGGACCATAAACTTGAGGGTGCCACTGTTTATTCTGGACCACACCTCTCTTTCGAATCAGTATTCATGAGTTTGTGTTCTTCGAGACAAATTTTTCCGAGTGATAACGTGTCTTTGAAGAGGCGTGAGTAGCTTGCGTCTCCCTGGCTGAGTTGCCCCTCGAAGGTTGACGCGGTCCTTCCCTTTGTTTAGGTCCCAGCCGGTTAGGCTGAGCATCTCGGGAGGGACAAATGATCTCTTCGTGACGAGAGTGGCAACCATATCCATTCGACTTAACTGGAGAGTTTGTTGAACCTGAGCTGCAATCAAGGTGATGTCTGTTGCAATTATGGGTGGAGGGTCAGCTACTTGTATCCGACGCGAGGCCACGGGCTGACCGACTTCGTGATGCTGATGTGTTTTCCCATCGGGGTCGAATCATTGGGATAGAGGGATAGCATCGCAGGTGTATGATGATGGGATGCTTGAGCTCTCCTGGAACGGTTGGCTTGGGAGCGTGTCTTCTTGGTTGGGGCCATTGCTAAATAACAACGAAGTGAATCTTACTGAGTGGTGGCGAAGTGACTTTGATTGTAACTTCCCCACAGACGGCGCCAAAATGTTTCTGCTAAGAAATTAAAGATTGTTGAATGTTGAGAGATTTGATGTGGGCCCCAATAAGGTGCGCCTGAGCTCCGATGTCCGTACGTCTGAATCCTGCAAAACAAGGTTAGCCTACCCCGGGGGTGGTCCCGAGATCGCCCCTCCGACGCTCAAGTCAGTAAATGATTGAGGTAGAGAGAGAAAGTGATCAATGTAGAGAGAGATGCTCTGGGTTTTTGTAGCTGAGAATTGCTTACCCTTTGATTGATGAGACAACCGCTATTTATAGAGGATGGGACCTCCAATAAATGTGGGTATTTTAGTCAGCTCCAGCCGGTGGAGGATTGTCTTCCCTAGAGGTAGGGGTATTTTAGTAGCTTCGCCATAGGTGGGCTGGTCCAAGAAATAGGCCCAAACAGCATATATTCTCTATCATATGCATCTAAAATAAGAACAGATCGTATATTATGGAAAAGTTATAGTCAAAGTTAATAGATGAAAAATGCAAAAGTCAAACGGTTGCAAGTATTAAAGAATGAATGAAGTAGTGATTATAAGATTTTTTTTTTCCGGAAATGATTATGAGACTTTTTTTTTTAAAAAAAGGAGATGATTATAAGACTTGTCAAAAAAATCTCGTAATAAATCATCTTTATATTGAGACGACGAGTCGACGACCACATGGTACCAGTAAGGCAGTAACTCGTACATTAGATTTAATCATGGGCTTAGCTTGCAATAATAAAAATGAGCCGTTTCGGCCCATTGTGCTGGACCATAATTTTGAGATGATTATTTTTTGCCTAGATCCAAAGAAGTTGGGCCACGCCATGTAAAGTTTAGTTAGAAAGATTGCCTCCCGATTCCCGAATATATTATCTCATAGTCATAGATTGGACTGGACCATATGTTTGATTAGCTGTTATCCATGCAAATAAGAAACTTTTTTCTAATAAGTCACGACACACCATAAAATCATGAATGAGCTACTAATTACATATTAGTCAAGATTATAAAAGTTCGATATTCTTAGAGATCGTTTGGTATATCATATGTAATAGAAAGAGAATGGACACAAATAGAAGAGAGAATGATAACATTAATGGTTACCTTTATTGAGTGTTTGGTTCAAGTAAAGGGATGAAAATGAATGGGAACCATTACCACCAAGTAATGGATCTTGTTATTTGAGGGGTAGGAGAAGGTAACAAATTGAGAGAATCTATAACCATCAAGTAATGGTAATAGATTGACCAGGGGTTGAACCAAATCAGAAGAAAGGGAATTGACAATTGATTCCGTTTCTTGGAGGCGAAAAACAGTGAACCGAACGACCCCTTAATGTATTCATTGAGATGAATAAAATAAGACCGTACATGACTATGTCTTCTCCCAACTTTATAGTGCCAATATTTTAAATAGGAAGAAAAAAAGGACAGAATAAATAAAATGAATGAGAAACATGTATCCTCCCTTCAAAATGGAGAACAACTTAGCTCCTATGGACTAAAATTGATCTACTTTGGTATTAGTCTAACAAGTTGCTACCCGATGAATGCGTGAACTTTTGGCCAAATATTCTTTGTAGTTTTTCATTTCTCAGCCATAATATGAATTTCCTATCAAGCATAAAAAATTTAGTGGGCCTTGCAAAGATAAGTCATGCTCGATACAATACATAATATGCTATGGCCTGTGGGCGGCACGGGCCCGATCAGCTACAGATCCGTCACAACACAAGCCTGAGGTGAGCCCAACACGACAAGAGGCATGTTGAGCGGGTTGCAAGCTATGTGTGGACACAATATTTTCATATGATTTGTAGTTTGCACGAGCTCGCAGGCGGCCCGAGAAGCGGCCCTTGGAAATGGCTTCATAGACAACCTGCAAATTTGCAGTATGTGCAATCATTGTATGCTTTTCATGATACTTTAATTACTAAACAACTTCCAGACCTATTAACTTTAAAATCATTACTTTGTTAGTACTCGTCCCATAATATAGTACTTGTTTACTTTTTGCACGGTCTCCAAGGTGTACCTTTGACCTTCAATATCTTAAATGGCGTATTAATAAAAAATATAAAAAGTTGATATTATGAAAATATACATTGAGGAGAACCTAACAAGATCCTACATGAGTATGTTTTTTTGTATATATTAATGAGAATATTTGGTCAAAGATTTTAAAGTTTGACCTCAAAGAGAGAGAAACAAGCACTATATTATGGGACGGAGGGAGTACTTTTTTCAAGTTCCTACCATATATGATTAGACATCTAGCCTCCTATTGTCAGAAGGTCATCTCGACTCCTATATATCCTTGGATATCTTTCGCCTTTGCTTTCCGCCAAATTATTCTCTCTCCTCATAATTTAAAGACTATAACTTCTAACATACTCTCATCTACATCTTCATTTTTATTTGAACATTCCTCTGTACATCATTGTTACACAACTGCAACAAAAAAGGTTGGCCCACGAAACAGCCCACTACATTCGGCCCACCAGACACGTGGACCCATGCATGTCTTGACGCATTTTTTGAAAATGTTGGCTCTACTTGGTCTGATGCAAACCAGCGGGACATGCCTTATGCCTATACAATAGCTGGCCCTTCTGACCCATCTTGCGAACTAGATTGGCCCGGCTCGTGCACACCTCTAGGATATAGCCTAATGCATTAATGAAGTAGTTAACTAGTTGTCAATTGAATTGATCTAGATCTCTACAAATTCTCAAATTCAAGGAGATCAACAAAGATGGTATATTCTCGTGTAAATACGGATTTATTATTTCGGACAACATGTCGTAAAAATTAAAATTGTCATCATGTTTTACCATCCAAGTGATGCACTTTTCTCAACCGTTAGCATTCATTTTCTCACTACAAGATATAAAGTATTCAAACCTATGCTACAATAGGAGTAACCACTTTCCGCATCTACAACAGATCAACCACCATATGTGAACAAGATTAATTCCTTGATGAAATTAACTTTTATAAAGATCCGTTTAATCCGGCTAAAACTCATAGCTACTTGATGCACTATTATTAATGCTGCAATTTGCCAAAGTGTTTGTTTTAATTAGAATATAGTAAAACATATGTATGCTGCAATTTGCACAAAGAGGATTGGATCAAAATAGGGGATAAGTCGATAAGATAAGAATATGTATATGCTTTGGAAACCAAACGGAACAAGTGACCAACCTAGTGTTCCTTTGTTTCTTTGCACCAGCAAGAAAGCAACCATCCAAATCAAGCAATCATCCTTTGCTGGGAAATAGGGTATTCCATTTAGCAGATACTATATACGGGATGGGTGCACGACATGACTACATGAGTACTCGACGGATACTGGATAATTGCTCTTTGTTTATCGGCTTTTATTGATTTGATGAGTCAATCAAACACGCACCTATTCAATCTACAACTTATGAAATATGTTCTGATCAATAAAAATTACTCACTCTATTCCCTAAAGGATTGTCCATTTGCTATTTTAAAGTCAAACTTCACTAATTTTGACCATATAAATTCTCACTTTTTCTCTGAAATTTTGTTAGATTTGTCTCCATGTGTGCTATTAAGATATCAACTTTTAGAACTTTCAGTATTAGATAATTAAAGATATTAACAACTAAAAACCAAATTTGATCAATGAAAACAAGTTTAATTCTGATGAAAGTGTTAGTGCATTCATAGAAATGAGCTCTAATTAGTAATAAAAAGAACTAATTTTAATAGGTACAAATTAGTTTTAACCAACAATAAAGATTTTTATTCAATAAATATAAGTTCAATTGAATTATCTCAAAAGGCAATATGATTATTCCATCTATAACATGTTATATAATATTACCTCCATTCCTTTTTAATCTACAGACTTTCCTTTTCGGGCCCTTCCTTTTTAATGGTTACACTGTTACTTTATCTAGGTAAAATGCCCAATCATTATTCTCCACTTTTGTCCCCATGTGGTCCCTCACCAAATAAATTAACCACTTAAAACCCCCCACCTACTCCATTTTTCTCTCTCATTTATTTTTGGAAAAATGGAAAAGAATAAACCCACCTTTTGGTGGTATTCTCATAATAATCCCTCATTAACTTAATTTCAGAATAATCTTATCTTTTTGCCTCATCTTCTCAAAATGAGTCTTTTCACTTCCAACCTGTTTAATAGGTTAGATTTTTTTTTCCTTTAATCTCTCATCCCACCTCACAACCTTGTTTCATGGCAGCCCCTCCATCACCACCACTGACACCACCTCATCACCACCCCCACCCCCACCCCCACCCCCACCCTTGAAATAAACTGGCCCCTACCTTCACCACCCACGACCACCTGAATCGAACCCCACCCCCACCCCACCCTTACCCCTAAACAAAACTGGGCCCAACCCCCCCACCACCCACGCCCACCTGAACTGAACCCCACCCCACCTTCATTGCCACCCCCGAAATCCTACCCCCTTCCACCCCACCCCCATTAGACCAAAACCCCACCCCACCAGACCAAAACCCCACCTCACCCCGACACCCACAACCTCGAACCGAAACCGGTCTGGTTGTGAGAACGAGAGGGACTGGGAGGGGGGGTGGGGCTTCACCGGCGCGGAAGGGAAGTGGGGCAGGCGAGGCAGGGGAAGGGTAGGGAGGAAGGAGAAGGGGAGGGAAGGGAAGTGGGGCTTCACCGGCGCGAAAGGGAAATCGGTTGGGTCCAACGGCAGGGGGCGGCTGGGTCCGACGACAGGGGGATGGGGAGGGAAGGGGGCGGCTGGGTCCGACGGCAGTAGGATGGGGGCTCCGGCAAGGGAGGGAAGGGGAAACAAAAAATGTTTTTTATAAATTCCTTTATTTAAAAAAAAAATTAAAAAAACCAATCACAAGATGACACGTGGCAAGTCACCTTTTAAAACAAGTTACCAATTTCACAAACCGGTAAAAGGCTCATTTTGAGAAGATGGGGCATAAAGATAGGGTTATTATGAAATTAAGTTAATGAGGGATTATTATGAGAAGACCGCCAAAAGGTGGGATTATTATTTTCCATTTTTCCTTTATTTTTTAATTTACTTTTTGTACTTCTTACTCCCCATTTTTCATAATTTATCTCCTTTCTCTTCTACTTTTTCACTTTTGTCTGGGTTCCAATAAAAAGCAAAGTGTGTAGATTATTTAGGAACAAAGGTAGTAGTTTACTAACTTTTCATGACACATAATTTTAAGAGGTATATCAATCAGTGTGCAAAGTATTATACTTCCTCCATCCTTTTTCTATTGCAACAATTGAGTTTCATGCCTTCCTCCATCCTTTTTCTATTGCAACAATTGAGTTTCATGCTTGTCGATGTATAACTTAACTATTAATATCATTCATTACTTTTTAATAGAAATTATCAACATTTAATATTTTGAAAGTATATATCGAGACGGATTTAACAAAACCCACATAACTATATTATCCTACATAAAATCACAATAGATACTGAAAGGGTGATGGATGAATAGTATAAAAATCCTATTATTGCAATAGAAAAAGAACGGATGAAATAGGACACAAAGAGTATTGAGTTATAACAAACCCAAACTCCAACGTTAAGAAAACGAGTGGCTTTGAGAAAAGACGCAAAAGATTAGATAACATAAAACAAAGCAAGGCATGTGAGATAAGAATTTACTTAGGGAACCGAAGGCATGTGAGTGAAACAAAGCAAAAGAACGGCAATCACTATTTCAGTGGCTAGCTGTTTATGAACCAGAATTTCCTGTAAGCCAACCGAGTAAACCTATATCCAATACTATTTCTCCACGTGATTTGATCATCTAAAATTCAAGTGGAGATAAATTCCAACTCATTTCAATTTCTTGTGGTTCATTTTTGAACTTGTCTCTTACTCATACTTGGCTACTTGTTGTGTTAATGGGCGGGCCTTTTCAATATTCCCAACAGTTACTACTTTTTGCCATAACTTTCTCTTACTTGCCCTACTTGTGTTATAATATCTTTTTTTCTTTTTGATGGTGCTATTTGTTGGTTGATTATAAATATACTTCGTCTAATTATAACATGGTATAATATGAGAATGACTAGATATCTACACTAATACTCCCTCCAGTCTTTATTAGTTTACCCGTTTCTTTTGCACAGAGTTTTAGGAGAAATAATGTTGTGGGACATAGAAAAAAAGATAAAGCTATTATTTTATATTAAAGTTGAATGTATGTGTGATAGAAAGTTAGTGGTCCCATTCCAAAAATAGAAACAAAAGAAATGTGTAAACTAATAAGGGACATCCCAAAATGGAATACGGGTAAACTAATAAAGACCGGAGGGAGTATATTAAAAGGTGTTCCTAAACAAAGAACTATGCCACGTGGCGCTATCCATTTGAGTGTTTTCTTAATGTACTCCACATACATTAAAAAAATTAGAAAATGCATGTTATAAGATTTGATCCCATGACTTCAAGCTTGTATACTAAAGTCTTAAACACTAAACCAAGTAATGTTTGTTGTTATAATTTTAGAGGTAAAACACTAATAATGAAAATTATGATTACCCGGGGCATAACCCCGGCCTAAAAACTAGTTAAAATATAAAAATTGCGCATGATTTATGATTTTATAAGGATATTTTTGGTATGGGCCCACCATAAAATATGGATATGTAGCTATTTTTAAGTAGTAATAAGAACCAACAGAATAAAATGGTACACACGTTTTGAAAATATAGTAGATATGTGTTTCTTATTTAATCTACATAGTTTGACTTTCACACTTGGGCAATGTAGAGTTTTGGCCCCTAATATCTTTAATTACGAACACTTGCAAATTATAAAAAGCTGATATATTAAAACTTTATGTTAAAAAAATATTTCATGATACCATATGACTATGTTTTTTCTTAGCTATAAATCACAAACGATGGTCAAAGTAAAATATGTGAATAGTACCAAAGTGCAAATGAGTAGATTAATAAGAAATGGAGGCATGCACTACTATATAGCCAAAAAAAAAAAAAAAAAAACCTAGTTTACCATAAAACTCCCGTAAACAAAATAGTACAAAACTTTTTCTTAAAACTTATTTTATTTGGTCATTTCTTTCAAAAAAAAAAAAAAAATCTTATTTGGTCATTAGTGGGCTGCTCTTTGCTTTCTCTTTCACCTCAAATACTCCTAACCTGGTATATTTAATTTGATTACTTCATACATGCAAATTGGACAACTGGGGAAAATATCTTACTCGGTCAAGTTCATTGTTGATTAATACTACTATAGCTTTAGGTAGGTTCGTTGTACCCTTCATAAACCCATTTAGTGTGTTTTACTTGATAAAATATGACTTGACAAATATGTACTATTTCTCTTTGTTTTGGAGTTGTAGCACACCTAATATTTATACTTGTAGCAAGTAGCAACCCTACGTCATTAAAAGGAATTAAACTAAATTGAAACTAATTTTACTAATCAGTCTTGTCATGGTTATCGAGTTGAATATATATCTCGAATAATTTCGACTCCTTTCACAAATACAATATATTTACATATCTTTTCAACTACTTGAATTTTGTTTTAATTGTATCGTGGAAAAATAGTTTATATCATTCGTTCACATATATACTAGTCAACGTTCTTTTTTTGAGAATATAAAAACTAGCTTAATATTTGTCAACTAATCACTATATAACTTTATCGGCCAGTTTCATTTCGATCAACATCACAAATATAATAATTATAACTAATAAAACTAAAGTCATTTAAAATATTAAATCTTCATCACATTGTAGCTAGAAACTTGAATATTATCCAAAATCAGTTAGCACACCAATGTGCTAGACTTTGACTTGGTATTGACTTTTGAATTTATTTTTTCCAAAGAACTTGAGTTTTCGAAGTAAACCATATGAGACTTGGTAAATTAAACCAACTTGCTACAACATTCCAACTTAGAAACAGAGACCAGAAAAGTATATCCAATGATAATAATAATCCAATGTAACAATAATAATATTCATATTTACAGAGTAAATCTTTATTTCTTGTAAAAGAATACAATACAAAAAATGATAATAATAATGAAAAATGTAAATATTTTGATACATCTATTTCAGTTTCTCCACCACATAAATCACCATAATCGCACCGAACACCACCGTCAGCACCGCTAATAATTCTCTCATCATTATTAATTTCAGCGCTTGAATTTATCCACGTGGGATAATCATTATCTTGAATTTCCGAAATTACCCTTGTGGAATTTCCAACTTCACCCTCAACTAATTCGGAATATTCCCAACTTGTCCCCCCCGACACCTCTTCCTCTTCTATTTCCTTCCTTACACTCCTAACCTCCACCCAACCGTCACTTTCCCAATTTACCCCTCTCGTTGTTGCCAATTCACCCATCCTACCCCTCACGGAAACTTCATCTAATCGATGCTCGTGATCATTGTAATCACCATCGTCGTTGTTGTCGTTGTCGTTGTCGTCGTCGTCCGAAAAGTCGAGGTTTTGCCAATCAAGGATACTTCTCGGAGTAGTATCATGATCAGTGATCTTAGAGGTGGGTACAGGGATTAAGAATGGATGTTGTAGTAGCTGATCACAGCTCCACCGCTGCCCGGGGTTGTGAGTCAAGCACTTATTCAAGAAATCCTTAGCTAGTTCGGGCAAACGGGCAGGGTATTGAGGTAATTCATCAGAGTACCCGATTTTCATCAGAGTATGATGGACCCCACAATCCTGCCACGCTGGCACTCCGGTAAACATCTCGATTACCGTGCACCCAAGTGACCATATATCTGCCTCAAACCCCTGTGATTCTCCACGGACAACCTCAGGCGCCATCCACAGTGGACTCCCACGTGGCACAATCCTCACCCTTTGATCATCATCATGATCATTTTCATCACGTGATATGATTGCGCAGCCGAAATCAGAGAGCTTAACAACACCATTACTGGACCCCACCAAAACGTTACTTCCCTTAACATCACAGTGAACAACCCCCTTAGAATGAACTTCCTTCAACGCCATAACCAAACACCACGTGTACGATCTGATTAGCTCCACGTCACTAACACCGCCGGATTTCGCCACGTCACCTCCAGGTAAATACTCCATGTGGAGATTCCTATGCGACGTCGTTTCATCGTCACCGTAGTACTCAACGATGAACGGTGAAGATGAGGAGAGAGAACGTAATATCTTGATTTCGTTCTCTAAAGCTTCAACAGAGGAGAGAGAATTCTTATCAGCTGATTTCACCGCGAAATTACAACCGTCGGATTCTCGTATCCCAATGCAAACTGAACCGTAGGATCCTTTTCCGATGAATTTCCCACGATTCCACTTTTCCATAGCTTATATCTTAAGCTTTTTCTTCTGTTTAATTTAGTTTCCTCTGTTTTTTTTTTGTGTGTTCTGTTTTTTGTTTGGATAGTTTTTTTTTGAAGTTGTGGTTTTTTGACATGGACCAAAAAAGAAGAGTGGGCGTGTGGTATATATATAGAGGTGTGAAAACTTGCGATAAAAGGAAAATGAAGAAAAGATTTAATGATTTGTAAGAGATGACGTAAGGAAATTTCCCACCAAAGTTGGTTAAGAACTTCCGTTGACGTAGAAGGAAAATAAAAAATTTCCTATTTCTATTATAATTACTATTACCGTCTTAGTTTTTTTTGGTTAGGAGTTCATTAGTTGCATCTGCCTACTTGTCAAATATCAGTTATAGTACAACTACTATTATCACATTAAGCCGTCTAATTAGGTTGCAATGACTTCGTGTCATGTTATCTAGCTAGTCGGGTTCATATTTGAAACTTTTGACCCTAACCTGACCTATTTAATAAATAGATCCTATGTAGTCAATCAGTTTTTTTTATGGCAATTTTTTTTTTCCTTGTTTGATTTGGATTCAGTGGTTGGGTTATACCGATTTGCCTATGAAATAGAAGCCTCTTATAATTTGTATAAATAATTACAATCTATACTAATATATTAGAAGGCATTTTTAAGAACGGTGTCACATGACGCTCAAATAATAAACGCATTGTATAAGATTTGATCCCACGACTTCAAGGTTATATACAAAGTTTTAACCAATAAACTTAGTGATATTTGGTGTTATCATTCTAAAGTAAAATATTAATAAATGAAATATATAAGTACCTAGGGTGTAGCCCTGGCCTAAAGCTAGTTACTTTTATTATAAGACAATCTCTTATACCCTCAAAAGTAACTCAAATACGCAATAAAAAATCAATCCAAATGACCCTTTTCATCGTAACACATTAGTCATTACTCATAATTATAAACCTAAAACCTATAAATAATCACTCGTATCTTTCATTATACACAAGTTTCACCCTATTCGCACCCTAAACGCTATTGAAAATTGGTGAATTTTAATAAAGTAAATAGAACCATCGAATTTGTAATATTTCTTCATCGTTTGAAAGTGTGATTGTTACACCCTATCAATATTATAAGTAACAGTTAAACTAAATATTTTGGATCAGCTATTTATTTTTTATACTTTTTTTTTTGCAATTGTTTCTAGAGTAAGGATTTTTACCTGAAATATTTGGAAGGGGGAAGGTCAATATTGGTTGGTTGGTACTTTGGTAGCTTTAGTTTACGTTTCTTTGATATGAAATTGAAACACGTGGACTAAACCAAGATGGTTCTAGGAAAGTAGATAGGTTCTCGAACAACAACCAAGCAAGATCTAATCGGATTTTTATAAGATATTAAATATTTCTAATTATATACTTTGGCAAAAAACAAATTTTTGGGGGTTGTATGAAATATATTTCGTGACATACAAAATCTTTCCCTTGTTTGTCCCCCTGTTTATCATCACTGTCCAATCAAGATTTAATACTAATTTTTACGATATGATTATTATTACATATCCTACTACATACTAGGTCAAGAAGTATTATATATTCTTAGATGCATGCAATTGATAAAAAAATTCAAATATATAGGATCGTGTATTTGCTTGTTGAGGAACAACAAGAATATGATCTTAAGGGTTGTAATATAAAGATATACTTTGAGTACGAAAGACATCGAATGAGAGAGATTTCTATATCTTCCATGCTGACATTCAATTATAAATCAATATCGATCATGAGGTTTGGATTGCATTTAAGAAAAAACATGTATTTATAGAGTATGATATGTGATACCACTACATGTCATGACTCGTCTACTTAATTTGTTCATTATACTTGTATAAGATTATACATGATCTATACTAATATATGATTAGATTGTTATATATATTGTGCAAATATTAGTGACTTCAAGTAACAAAGGTTAGTATAACTTATATGACAGCATATGTGAGATAGAAGTTATGAATGGTAAATTCCAGATTATTATATTTGAGACAAGAATTTGAATAACAACCTTTGTAAAGCTGTCAAGTAACAAAGGTTAGTATAACTTATATGACAGCATATGTCAGATAGAAGTTATTAATGGACAATGGTTAATATGAGATTATAATATTTGAGACAAGAATTTGAATAATAATCTTTGTAAAGCTATCAACTATGATCACAATTAATCACAGTTGTTGCCTCTTTTTTATTTTATATTATTAGTGGTACAATAATTAAATATTTGGTGAAAAATTTGATTATTTATATACATATTATTTTTGCATTTGGAAAAAAATGACTGACTCTACAAACCTTATAAAGTGGGGATAAGAGGAAATCTCGTTTTACAAGGACATTAAACCTCAACCGTCAACCATTAGCTCAGTAACCGAGCATTCAACCCAAAAGGAAATCAACAACCACATAATATCCCATTAGTATTTGAGGGGTAACTAGTTCTTGTCCCGGGCGATACGCCCCGGATTATTTACCAATGTATATTTGAAGTCTTCAAAAATAGAAATAATATCTTGTTTTTCAATGATTGTATTGCTGCCAACATGGTAAATCCATCCTTGTCATCAAGATTTTCCATCGGCAGTGGAGGAATTTTAAAAGGGGGAAAAAAAGGCAGAAGTGTGAAGAAATTGGTGGAGAAGGATGGTCAAACAAAGGGGGCTGATAGGCAGATGAATAAGGAGGAGAATAGGGGTGCAAAAAGAAAAATGGGAGAGGATATGGTTATTGATGATGAACAGGAGGAAGGAGCGGGGGGTGGAAAAAAGGCTAAAGCGCAACTTTGGATGAAGGAGGGGGATAGTGGAGGGGTTACTCAACAAAATTTTGACTCAGGGATTTTTGTCGAATCTCAAGTAGCGGAGGTTGGTGTGTACCAACCCCGCGAAGGACAATGAAACTCATGAGTTGGAACTGCAATGGGCTTGGCAACCCATTGAC
>CANSTN010003472.1:0-23819 GCA_947644855.1 Beta macrorhiza
TCCGATTTGGCCAGATTTGATTGTTATAGTATTGCAATATTAGGTTATGCGCCGAGAGGTATAAACTTGATATTAAGGCTAGTTTCAATAGGTAGAGTTGGTATTAATAAATTGCGAGAGCCTGTTAATATCATTCTATGGTTAATTTCGACTCGAGAGAGGAAATCAACCTGTTTAACTGCATTATTCATTATTGATTATTGTGTTTCATCCCGGAATATTATTCATTGGTGAACCTACGCCCTAGACTCTTTATTATTGATACTCTTGATATAGTTATTGTCTAGTTTAGTATAATTACCAACAAATACTCGTTCCCTATAATCTAGATTTGATCGACAATTAGGAAAAGAACATTGTTTCCCTGTGGATTCGACCCTACTTCCCTGACTACTATTTGTTAGAGGGCTTTAAGATTACTTTTGATTAGGTGATACGACTTTAGCCTGTCACAATGTCACTAATCCAAAGAAACACCTCCAACAACCCAACTCCATTCACCCCAATTTCCTCAAACTTCTCAGATCACTTCTTCTCACATAATTTCCCTTTCCAACCCTTCACAGCAGCAAACTTCCCGCTCTTCTCAGCTCGCACCGTCCCGTACTCAGAGCTGGCAGTGGAGACCTCGGGCGACGTGAGAACTCGGTTGGAGTGCAAGGAGATCTGTGGTACTAATTGAAGGTAGAGGAAGAAGTTTTGGGAAAATAATTAGAGCTTTTTTCGGTCAATTAAACCACTGAGATAATCAAAGGTGGAGAAAGAAAAAATGGGAGAAGAAATAGAGTTTTGATTTCAGATTGTAATTAAGTGAGTTTGAAATCTCTTCACTTTCTTATTTGCATGCTAGTAAACCACAAAACTTTTCTTTCTTGCAAATTTTCATTTATTTTTGGAATTATTATTCCTATTAGAAAAATTAATATTGGAAAATGAATGATTTTTTAGTAATTGAAAAACCGCAAAAATTAGATGTTTTGCAAATTATCAGTGTTTTATTTAATTTGGTATTCCTAGAAAATGAATCCCTTTTTTACAATTGTAAAACCGCAAAAATAAGTTGTATTGCAAATTTTCAGTGTTCTATTCGATTTAGTATTCCCTGAAAAGTTTCTTTTAATAAAAAAAATCACTGTAATTATTATGTGGAAAGATTGGTTTTTTCAGAATTATTAATCCATAAAAAGGTTGATTTTTTGTTTTGAAAAATTATAAAGATGTATCCTAAAATTGTGGAACGTTTATCTTTTTTGAAATCCCAAATAAAGTACTCAATTTCCACATCGAAGAACACGCTTATCTGCGTAATAATTATAGGATTATGAAGTTTAATGTTGCGAGTTTATGGTTTTGGAAAAATTTGTATTAGGATTCTTTGTGTAATTTGGTTCCTTAAGAAATTGTCTTTTTTCATCTAATTTAATTTGAGTTAGAAATAAAATTGTGTAATTTGGATAATCATGTAGGTCACTTAGAGAACCATTGTCTGAACTTCACACTGATAACACAAAGAAAAAAATGATTGATTAAGAATCACCTTTTAACAATTTCCACTGTTAGTCCTCTTGGATTGTTTGTTGCTTCTCTTATTTTGGTTCGATTGCACTCTAAATTAAAGCACACCAATGTAATGTGTGATCAAACCTCTTTAATGGTTTCCGCTTTACTTTCTCTCTGCTTTTGCCCTGTATAAAATATTCACAAAAACTACTATGAAACCTCTCTACTGGTTTCCGCTTTACTTTCTCTCTGCTTTTGCCCTGTATTACAACGATTGTGAAAGTACCATGCATAAAATTCATGCCCGAAAATGAATGATGTATTTATAAACATAGCGTGTATAATCTTTGTGAATAAACTAGTGTAATTACCTGATCTTGGTGAAAAAATGATATTCTGATTTGTGGTTTGTTTATGTGGTTGTGTTGTTCAGAGACTTGAATGGAGAAATCGAAGAATTGAAGATTTAGAAAATGGCTTGTTTACTTGCATTTATTTTCCCTTTATTTCGGAATTTTATTGGGTGGTTATATGTTTAGCATTACACGTTTGTGATATTAAAAAGTCAGTTATATTGTGTATTTTCTTTTTTTTTTTCTTTTTTCTGTTTTTTGGTATATCCTCATAGTTGCCTTATAGAATAGAGATTAGATGTAATTTGATTTATTTAGTAAGGGTAAAATAGGGGTTTTTATATTTTGGTGTCCCCCCTAGTTGCCTTATAGAATAGAGATACTTGAATCATTCCAACTCACTAATATAAGAGATAACTCTATCTAAATAGTCCATGCCTAGAGCAAAAAGTAAAGGAGACATGGGGTCTCCTTGCCTAAGTCCTTTGTAAGCATTGAAGAACCCATTAGGAGTTCCATTGAGCATGATAGAGAATCTTGGTGTCTTCACACAAATCATAATCAAATCTATAAAATGCTTAGGAAATCCAACTCCCTTTAACATCTACTGAAGGAAATCTCAGTTCACAGTATCATAGGCCTTCCTTAGATCAAGTTTCATGAGACAACTTGATCTACTTGACTTCCTATTATACATCTTCACCGGATCTTGACAAATCAATACATTATTGAGGATACTTCTACCAGCAACAAAGGCTCCTTTAGAAGGAGAAACAACATCAGACAAGATCTTGTTAAGCTTTTTAGTGATTCGCTTTGTAATGCACTTGTACAACATCGTGCAACGAGCTCTTGGTCTGAAATCTGACATACCACCAGGACAATCTACTTTAGGCACCAAAGTGAGAGTGGTAACATTAATCACTTTTAAAAGTTTGTCTGTTTTAAAAAAAAATCCAAACAGAATCTGAAACCTCATCTCCAACTATTTCCCAACAATGCTTGAAAATTACTATTAAAGCCATATGCACCATGAGCTTTCTCATCAGGAATGCTAAAAATGACTCTTTTCACATCTTCCTTTGTAAATGCAACATTGAGAATTTGCAGGTGTGTATCATTAATCTTCTTTCCCTTGTTAAGAAGAGCAGTCAACATAGATTGTTTTTGTCTCTTAAAAGAAAAGAGATCCTGGTAATACTCCATAAAACCCATGTCAATTTTCTCTTTTTCATTTACCCACTCACCAGCTGAGTTGTGAATTGAGTGAATTTTGTTCTTGTATCTTCTAGCCTTGATAGCTTGATAGAAAATCTTGGTGTTTTCATCACCATCCTTAAACCATGTAAGCTTTGCTTTAATTTATGCTGTAGTAAAGAGTACTTATTCTGCTTTGCAATCTTATACTATTCTAGAGCTATTTTCTCCCTGTTAACTAACTCAGCATCATGTGGATTATCATGCATAGCAGCCTGAGCTTTATCAACGTCCTCCTTAGCCTTAATTACTGCAACCTCTACATTCCCAAAACAAACTCTATTCAGCTCCTTTAAAGCTTCCTTGACATTCCTCGTCGTCATATGTACCTTGTACATTGCACAACCAACTACCTGTATACTCCAAGCTTGCCTTACTAAATCAACCATAGCAGGATGAGAACACCACATATTATGAAACCTAAAAGGTTTATTCTGACTCACTTCAGGATATACACTCAACAGCATAGGGGTGTGGTCAAAGTTACCCTCAGGTAAAGAAAAACCACCTCCGCCAAATTATGTCTTATCAATCCACTCATTGTTGGCTAAAACTCTATCATTTCGAGAAAAGACACTGTGTTCCCCATCCTGCTTATTATTCCAGGTGAAGAATCTTCCAGTAGCTTTCATTGACAAAAGGTTGCTAGCCTCTAATCAATCGGCACATGATAAAAAGACAGCATCACCAATTATTACTCCAATTGTATTCACCAAAATAAGCTAAGTCCTCAAGAATTAAGTCAAATATTCAAAAGTCCTAATCGAAAAAACTATAGGGATTACTCCGAGACATGACTTAGCACTAGAGTACCACCAATAGATCCAAATGTGATTCAACCAATCCAATAGTCCACTCTACTAGATATGGTCAACAAATTTAAACTCTACAAGAGTACTACAATGCAACTCCAAGCAACCAAATGTACAACAAAGTGTACAGTACAATAAGCAAAATTAGACAACTCATAACTCAAAGAAACAAATAATAGTTCCCAAGCAATACAAGTTTCCAAGGAAGTTTCCTTCCTCCCCACACTCAACAAATTGAGTCCAACTAACTCACTAGCTAGTCTCAAGCGTTAACTTACCCCTATATTGCGTCATAGATTCAACAATGACATAAATTATTCAAATGCCAAATAATGGGGCACATAAGAACATATTATGCAAAGTTAAAACTTGATTGTATATAAATTAGATAGGAAACATCCCTGGGTGTGTCGGAACTTCCTCAGTAATCCACATGGACTTGAGAAAGCCTACCATTTAAGGTTTCCACTTAGAACAGTCATTGTTCCTTTCCATGAAACCACGTTCTTATTATGGTGTGTTCTTTCACGCCACCAAAATATGCATATCCAACACAAGTTGGTCTTGCTCAAACGCCTCAAGTCTTGCCTCAACCATAACATTGATCTTTGAGTCCCTTCATTATCAAACACATTCACTAGTGGAAAAAGCCTTAAATGACACAAATAAACTGACCTAGTTCTCCCAAAACAGGATCAGTAAATTCAATTTTATTAGGCGTAAATTTTTGGGCTACTAAACTGATCCGGTCTGGAGGAGAACTGGATCAGTTTACAAAACTAATCTGATTCTCCTCCAAATCGGATCAGCTTAATAGTGCAAAAATTGTAAGGCCCAGTTCCTCATGGCCCAAAGTTCCCCCATGGCCCTAAATTCCCTCATATATAAGCGGGCACCAGCTTCTCATTAACCCTAATATTCCCTCACTCTCTCACCCTCTGTCCATCTCCCTCCTCCCTCCTCCCTCCTCCCTCCTCCCTCGCTATCAGAATGACACAACCTAGCCATCGCCAGCAACAACACCACCCGGCCATCGCCAGCAACAAAACCCATCTCCACAATCCTCCCTCCTTTCTCCTCCCTATTCACTCCACAATGAGTTAACTACAACTACAAAAAGAAGAACATGAACCAACACGCCAACCACTTCTCCGTCTCCATCATCTCCTCTCACTCTCACGTCTGTCACTAACGGTTGAGTTTTCAGACATGGGCGAGGAGAGAGAAAGTCACGCGGCCTGAAGGCGATTCAAGATTTCATCTTCCTCTCACCAGATTTTCGTCTCTCACCATCAACACCATGCCAGCCACCATCGCACGACGCCAACCAATCACCCACGCATGAGTTTCGTTTCGTTTGTTTGAGTTCTTTTAGATCTATGTTTGAATTTGAGATTCGTTTTATAATTTCCATTTTCGTTTGTTTTTTTTTCGTTTTTTTAATTTATTGTGTATAATTCTTGTATTTTAATTTTATAAGCTTTTAACTTTATGTATAAGTTTGCATTGTCTTATTTGGTAAGAAAATCGGATCAGTTAAGTTAATTAACTGATCTGGTTTTCTCCCCAAACCAGATCAGTTAGTGATCAACTGATCCCATTTTTTACCAGATTAGTTGATTACTCCTAGTTGCTCCATGTCCACCTGATCCGGACCAAAATCAGATCTGTAAGCCAGATTTTGACCGGATCCTTTGATGTTTTTTCAACTAGTGCTTGTAGGCACTAGAATTTACAATTCTAGTTACTCTTCATAGATTGAATAAAATATTTAGTTCAAAGGAAGTAGATTTCCAAATAATTTCCTAACATTAGGGTAGGAAATAAAGCTCTAATGCACTCTTCAAATTATCATTGTATGTTAATGCACAAAACTTAATATTTCTTACAATATCATAACCAATAAAACAATAATGAATCCTTACCAAGGTAGTATGTTAGAATAAGGTTAGAATAAAATTGTACATCAACATGAATATAACAATCAAGGAAAATCGCTTCTAAATTGTAGGAAATAAAGGTTGTGATTGAAATATTCATGAATAACAAATAAACAAGTAATATTAAACTACAATGAAAAGAAGAAACTTATCTGCAGATATAAGTCAATTAAACTTGATGAACTTGATTTAATCTCGTACCAATAGTGTTGTGCCATGGTAAGGAGGCCACTGCCTTAGAATCTATTTCGCCACCATACCGGTGCAGGTTTCGAATGACAAAACGCCCCAAGGTTTACATAACACCCTTGAATTCTACACCCCAAACCCAATGGTTGGAATTTTTCAAGAATTGCTCAAATCTTAGGTAAATAGGTAGGCTTGAGTTTTCGGGGTTAATGAATAAATGAATGAATAGAGAAAAACGACCAAGAAGTTATTTATATGAGGGTTAAGAAAAATAAACCCAAAACAAATCTAGAAATAAGAAAATAAGCTTTTCAGAATTCCCCGACAACCGCGAGTTGCAGAAAATAATGCTAGTCGCTGATTACTCTCGGCAATCCACCGCGAGTCGCGGCTAGCACCGTGAGTCGTGACTCTCACCACGCAACGCGATTCACTCTCGGCAAGAATTGGCTTGGATTCACGCCTTGCGCCTGACACGTGAGCTCTGCGCTCGGTGCAGCCATGGTGTGCGGCACCCAATCGTCTTGTGCGGTGCGCACCACATGCCCCCCTTTGCCAACCCTTCGAGTTAATTCCAACTAGGAAATTTGTCGATTATGTGCAGGTGGACTAGTCAATTTTGTATAGTAATCTAATTTGTTGTGAAATCAGTGTTATAATACTTTGAGTTGCCCTGTTTTTAATACGGTGACTTACTTAGATATAGGTACAGGAGGGTAGAACCTACGTGGTTACATGAAATGGTAGTTTAGAAATTTTAAAAGAAAAAACATTTACGGCTCAAATATACAATAAACCAGGGGTACGTTTTGAGTGTAACATGTTACACTAACTTATTGTGTAACAAAATCTTATATATGTGAACTAATATAATTGTTTCATATAATTATAAACTCTTTCATGTCAATAATATTAGTGTATTTCATATCATTTAAGAACTGTTTTATGTCATGATTTTTTAAATTTGTTTCATGTCGTTTGTAAAACATTTTCATGTCTTTAATTGTATGTCTCATATCATCTTGGAGCTGTTTCATGTCATTTCAAAATGTGTTTCATGTCATTGTTGGTATGTTTTATATCACTAGTTGCTGCACTGCGCGCGTTAGCGAGCGATACCCCAACATATTGTCACTAATCTAATTTGGTAAAGTTGCTTGTGTATGTTTAAGATATCAAATATGCCCGTGCATGATTATTACACTGCAATTGAGCAATCTCCAACAAAACTAAGGACATCAATAAACAATAATATTTGAAACACCATCCTAGACTAGTTGTTGCATCGCGCGCCTAGTCGCCTACGCACGTGGCACCCCTAAGATGTTTGATGCTAAATTAGGCTAGATCTAATTATCATGTTGAAGGTGAAGCTATGCTCTAAGATGTTTGATGCTTGCACTCGCAATGTTGGTTTTATGTGCCAAAGCAATTAGTTATTTAATTAGGGTGTACACTCACATTTAATTTTTCCTAAAATTGTTAACTGAAGAGTATAAATTGCCACTAAAAATCTGAATTTTAAGGTGGAATTTAAACCATAGGTTCAAAATGCGGTTTCCATCGCGATCGTGGCAACGGTAATAGCGATGCGGGAACATGGGTTTGTCATACCGCCAAATATCGGTTCATACCATGAGATATCCCTTGAACTCGCCTAAAATGCGGTTTTTTACACCTTTAAAGATGCCGGTTTTTTACACCTTTAAAGATGATTTGAAAACCTTTACGACACGGGCGACACGAAAAGATGCGGCCTTGTTTTGACACCATGATTTAAAACAAATCAGGAGTTAGACTGACCTTATTGTTTGAGATAAGGATCATGAAACAAATTTTTGAAGTCAATACAAATTATTCACAGGAAAACAAACAATACCCAGATGATGGAAAAGTTGTATATGGGAATTGAAATACTACATGTTCCCAACAAAGAAATAGTAAATTACATTCCATCATTGGCACTTATTAATTAACTGGTTAATCAATTGATACAAGGCCACCACCAAATATTACCAAAGACCAACTTAATTTAGGACTACTTCTTCACAACTTGCAAAAACAATTCATAAGTTCTACTAATATCACATTTAAGTAATGCAACAATATCTAACTAACATATATAGTGAAGCAAATTAACAGATAGAATTATAGCATAAAAATAAAATAAATGATTGCAAGGTGACTATTTGAACTTTGAAGTACTACCCGTCTCCAGTTATCTCAGTGAAGATGTGGAGCAAAGTATCCTAATCATCCTTACCCTATGCTACCTAGACTCATCTAGGAGTATCGGGTATGGGTACGGATCTGAGTGTCTGGTACAACACTTCCAAAAAACCAGGACACAGAGACTCAGTCCGAAATTTAGACACGGGTAAGGGTATGCGAAATTAATATTTTATAATACAAAATTTAATAATAAATCCGCTAATTTAAATTCTATGATTGTCTATTTATAATATATACCAATAAAATTAAGGACAACAACCTTTTTACTCCCAAGTTCTCACCCCTTCCCACCCCCACATTAAATTTTTTAATTTGTAGAAAAATATAAAGTGAGAGATCATGGTCGACAATCTAGATTATCACCTTCAACACCCCTTCACCTCTCTCTCTCCTCTATCGTCGCTGCAGAAGATGACTTAGCAATTTCGACCATTACAAACGACACAACCTCCCGAGTTAAAGACCCAATATCTCAAAAAATAAAATTGTGTATTTGTCGATCAATCTTCAAATCTAGAGTTTACAAATCTTTTCTCTTCATCTCCTCCACATCTAGTCGTAATCATCGAGTCGAGGTCAGTTCCCTCTTCTTCTTTTCTCTTTTCCTCTTCTCCTCATTGCATTTGAACTCTAGGGTATGGGTTTAGCGAAACTTGCACTGACATGGATCTCGTGTGGGTATGGTGTCGTACAAACACTGGTATTTGGCAAAATTTGCTAAGTCCGGATAACAAAGTCCTTATCTACCAAATTCTCCAATTCTGCTATAAAGTTAAAGTGATCTTCGATTCCTCTCACTAATAACAGTTGCTTGCAATTTGAATTCTGATATAAATTATTGTTAGAAAAACAATTATCTGCATCTCAACTTAAATGGTCTATCTACGATGCTCGAATTAGGCTAGATATAATTAGCATATTGAATATGAAGATATTGTTCTAAGATGTTTGATGCTTGCAATTGTAATTTTGCTTTTAAGTGTGAAAGCAATTGATTATGTAGGATACCAAAGATATAGAAGAAAACGCAAGACTTAAAAGAACACTAATATAAAGAACAAAAATGGAGAAAATTGATACAAAAGAAGACTTCATTTAGTGAAGTAAAGTGCATAGAAGTTCTATTGCTGAAGAAGCACAAACTAAGCAAGAAAGATTATGTAGGAAAGGCTATTACAATTGACTTAATCACTTACAGATACACACAAATATTATTAAAGCTACAAACTTCAAATACCACACGGAATTTGAAGTGGCTATCTACAATCATCTCCATAAACATCACTTAAAAATTGAAATACATACATCTATACAACATCTGTATTTTCTAGCTATTCCATCCAAACGAAAGATGAAGTTATTTGGACGAAACAAACTTGACACCTAGAGCGTGCACAACTAAAACATCTGATCAGTTTTCCTAGTTAAGCAAAATTTTGTCAAAAGGCCAAACTCCTGCAAGCACACACAAAATGCTTTTAGAACCTGCATCACTACAAATCATGAAGTGTTTTTGTGGACAAAAACCAACATGTGTTCTTTTTACCAGTAAGACCGACAAAAATGTGAAAGTATATATCTGAACTCAGATGAGCAATTCATACCATGTTCCTTGCGAACCATTCTCAATTGAGTGACATAATCTGCAATCTTAAGGTTGTCAACAATAATTTGTTAGTAACTGATGAGGTCAGACTTGGAATGGAAGGAGTAACTGCCCGAGAAAAAATTGAAATAGCCTTCTAAAAACCGCTTGCTCTTTAAAGCTAATTTACCCGCTCATTCAAAAATTCGCTTTCGACAAATTCTTTTAACTGAACATCGTTGTGTTTCTCGGCCACCTGTTAGTCAATACAATAAACAATGAGTCACATATGAGGATGATATCACGAGTTATAGTTGCCTTTATTCATTCTCTGTAAGATAATGATATGAAGTTCTGGACTGCTATGATACAACATTCTTTGCTCTTTATGTTACAATGGAAATATCCAATTTGGGATTCTAGGGTGTTCAATAACTTATGCAAGTTCAAAAAAAAATTCATTCACAAGCTTCTCCAATGACAAGGCCAGCTCTATTGCTGCCACAAGATTTCATAATAATTAAAACTGAATGAGTAAGATATAAATTAGTAAACAGAGAAATATATACTCGAAATCATATCTCTGTTCACTACCATCTTGGTCACAAACTTTGCTAATAAAGGACAGAAAAAAAACAGAGACGTAGCATATAATGCATCTCCTTTTCAACATGTTCAAACTCTAATGGCGGCATAAGAATTGAGAACAGCTTCACCCTTCCTCCTCATGTTCTAAAAATGGATAGGAAAATTAACACTATGTTTCGGTGGACCACCCAAATACAGGATATGATCTTAATTACCATTTTAAAACTTAAACAGACAAAGGTACTACAACAGTTTGCTAATTACCTGATACTCCAATCAAACCACTCTTGTGTTTAATCCCACATCAATCAAACTCATCCCAACTTCTTCCCATCACTATTTACTGCCACTAAACCACCTGAAGTTTTGAGCTAGCAAACCTGCACCACCAATGCTGCTACTATCGACTACCTGACTAACCTAATCAAGTGAATATAGCTTGTCAGCTAAGATTGCAAGTCTAGCTGCATAATTGTGATTGACAATCTTAACTCATAACGCACACTCTCTTTAACGTATTAGAGTGGAGCCAAAAAAAGGGAACATAAATCAAATTAAAAAGTAACAGCGCAGAAGAAGAAAGAGGAGGGTAAAAGAAATGAAGGGGAAAAAAGAAAGGAATTCGTACTTGTCGTAAAAAAAAGGCAATAAATCATAATCAAGAAAAAAAATGAAATCGGTTCAATATTTTTTCTCGATGGATCCATCTCTATCCGGATAGTTATGTCCCTATGAGCGACATTGCTCACAGAAAATAGCTTCTAAACTTGCTTATGAGGTCGCCCTGTAACCAAAATTACATGATTTAGTGAAAAGTTCAAAATAAGTTGGTATTCTAGTCAGGAAATTAACCAAAATTAAGAATAATAGCATGTTTAAATGATAGTTGCACGTTCTTAAAAAATATATGTATTATAACTGTAACCTACGAAAAAATCATCTGAAGAAAATGAACTTTGTTTCTTTAAGGTAGCCCGAAAAGGACGAAAACTTCTTCAATTAGGAACGCAAAGAAAACTTAGCTTAAAACCAACTTAAACTTGAATCAAACAAACCTCAAGAGCAAATTTGGAATAGTTTGACTCTTCAAACTCAAGCACATAATTGAAGAAACTTATAGAATGAATTAAATATCTATAGCAAATAAGAATAGTTTACTTAAGCTATACAGATGCCATGTAGACGCACATGTCGAATGACTAATGCATAAAAAGCACCGGATCATTCAACTAACATATAAGCACAGAAGCATTGGTGCAGCATGATCTAACTGTATAAAGCAACATGTGTATCTAATTTACTATAAAACAAATCATGGAATAGACTAACGGGAGGTAAAGATGCATTGCCACTTTTGTGCTCTTGCTAGTAGGCTGAACAAAACAAAGCTAGAACTAACTTCGAATCGTGTAAACCTTTCATGCATTGCACCTTTTAATTACAACACGCAACAAAAACAGAAATCCTAGATACAAGGGTGATTGGACCTGGGTGAGATTTATAATAGGGGAAACACTTAAAATCAATAGGACAGTTCAGATATACACAAGTTTATCCAAAGAATGCAGTTGATGAAATGTTTAGGGCAAACAGCAGAGAGCAGCATGCTCATCAAACAGTAAACATGTGTATACCAAGCATCCTGAATTTTCTTCCCTAGCCCTTGTTAATTCTCTCGGTCTATCACACTCTCTTGAAAAGGTGGAACCCAGATGTTACCCGCTCTTAAATCCACCTCCAAACCACATACATCCTCATACACTCAGCAATTGAGTGCATCAACAAATCTACACCCTTTTCAATCAATTCTTAGTGTAGTATAATGCAACGGGAGTTTATATAACTTCCTAAATACTGCTCTTAAACGAAAAGAGGTTACATATGTACCTTAATAGGCAATAAAACACCAACTTGAGTTTCTAAACGCCTCAGCATAAACTATTTATGTATTCTCATAATGATAGATGTAATACATAGAATCTTACCGAAAATGAGGCTACATGTACCTCTATAGGCAATGAGACACCAACATGCGTTTCTGAATGACGATAATTGGTACCTAATAGTGTTTTTTTTCTTTGGGATTTATCATCTCCATAGTCTTTTATAACAACAAATGTATGGTAAATATTCTAATCATCAATCATTTAAGAACAAACTCATATGCATTTGATATTATCTGTAGCAATAAAGAGGATACTCAACATAAGTTGGCCTATTGTCTAGTAAAAAGTGATTTAGTCATATAATTCAGGTTTCGCATGAAGATCAAAACATAAAATCACCTTTGATGTAGTGAACCTAAATGATCTCACAGACAATTAACATTCATACATATGCGGACAACCAATCTGCTTCGGCTAATTAACTTATTTCACATTATCTTTTAGTAATGTGAGTATGTGACCTAAACGGACCTCAACTCTCACAAAGTCCAATCTATATAAACTATTCCTTAAAGGGTGATGGTGTTTTGACTATCAGTTTAATAAGGTCGTTTGATAAATAAAGAATATATCATATACCATGAAGTAATGAAGTGAATTTACAAATTCTTACCTTTGTGGCTTTGTCCCCTCCTAAACTGAAAATGTCAAGAAACGAAAGTTTATTTATTGATTCAATGTCAACAAAACCCATCAAAACTGCATAGCTACACAGATGATAAGGGATAACAAATGGAAGTTAGTAATTCAGGAGGACGATTCGTAATCCCGCTTATGTTTCATCAAAACTGATCTAACTTTCCTAACGAACCTCGTGAACCAGATGTTTAGAAGCAATTTGCTTGTTTCAAAAAACAGCTTAAAAGAATTAGCCCACCTCTTCCCCCACCTCTAATCCCCATCCCTTAAGACCTCCTTATTAACATCAGATTTGCTTCTCTAGCCAGAATAATCTAAAAAATAAGCAACGACCAAGATTCTTAACGTATATGGAAATCATTTTATTAGAGAACTATTATGATACATCTAAAAATTTATCACTTACCAAAACAAAATGCAATCTGCTACGACATAAACTAACTAAAATGGAAGGAATGAGAGATTTGAGGAGTGAAGAAAAATGACCTTTGTGTGTCGATATGTATCATGGAAATAACAATTTTCCTCTCGAGAAAAGCTTGAATATCGAGCAGAGGATGAGCTGTTGCCATAACAAATTAAGAATAAGTGAAACCTTGGATTCATTGGACTCGTTAATTAATAGCACATGAATGGTATATACTATTAATAAATAGGGATATTATCTCAGATAACCCTGACATATAGGCCTTTTTCCCAAATAACCCCGATATTTTCACCCCTATCTCAGATGATCCTAAACTTGTATTTTGTCATCAAAGTTGACGGAAAGGTTGACGACGTTAACTCTTTGGTATTTATAGTTATAAACCTATTTTTTGTAAGAAAAAAAATTGTGTTAGTTCTTCATCTCCCTCTCTCCTGTTTTTCACCCATGTCTTCATCTTCTCTCCTTCACCTTCTCTACCATCATGATTTTCTCCCTCCTCCATCAATTCACAATCACATTAAAATTTCATCCTAACAACATGTTGTCATCCTTTAGCAAAACAGAAGAATTTCATAATATATCAAAATAAACCAATCAAAACCAAAGAGACCCACATAAAAAAATATGAACTTTTAGAAATGTTCTTCAAGTCTTCTCCCTCCAACACACCACCAACAACCCAAACCAGCGACCCAGCACGGGAATCCAAGGGACTATACCACCACCCATATCCCGTCACCCTCCCCCTCAATCTCCTCCCTTAAAAAATTCGCCATTTCCAAAGAACTCACAGCTGCAGCAGCACCGTCTCTGTCTCCTCCAAGACGGTTGCTCCCCTTGAACTTCTTCATGTGTCCCCAACACCATTATTATCATCAGCCAGACGACCACCATGAACAAATCGCCAAGCATAGAACCTGTATTTTTGAGATTAGAGGCAAAAAGTTAAGCTCAAAGTCGCCGAAAATTGCGCAAGGCCGTAAGAAAAAGTGATCAAAGACAACACAATGGCAGAAAAAAATATAGACGCTAGCGAAAATTTAAGGAAGACAAAGAACTATGAGGACTGGTAAACAACTGCCGCTAAACCGAGCACAAAATTGGTCAAACAACCGCCAGGAAACTCGAGCAAAGTATAGTCCACAAAGCAAGTAAAAAAACTCTCATAGATTAGATCTAGAACAGTCCCAAAACGTTTGAAGAAAATGTGAGGTTTAATTGAAGATTGGTAAAGAAGAGAGAGGGTGGCCAAGCAGGTGGAGGGTGGAGGTGATGACATGACAGGGGTAAAGATCAAGAGAGAGAGAGGGGGATGAAGAACACAAATGTTTTTTTCTTTTAATATAAAATAGGTTTATAACTATAAATGCCAAAGAGTTAACGTCACCGTTCCGTCAACTTTAATGATAAAATACAAGTTTAGGGATATCTGAGATAGGGGTGAAAATGTCGGGGTTATTTGGGAAAAAGGCTTATATGTCAGGGTTATCTGAGATAATATCCCTAATAAATACATTTGTTTCATCTTCGAAATCACTATGATGAGTCAATGGGAAAATTTGATCTCCAAAATGCGCAAGTGATATTGTGCAACTACCAACTTGTTATCTTATGCAACATACATTGGTTGTAGTGATTTTTTCCAGTTTCTTACTATCACTCACGGCTCTTAGTATTAATGGCCATGATAATCACTTGGACGTCACTAAAGTGATTTTTCAAACAAAAAGATAACATTCAACATCAATGTCTTTGGACTACCAAAATTGGTAGAGAAAAATTCAAACCTTAGCATCCATTCACAAATAATAGAAGTGTCTACAAAATTAACAGTATACCTAATCCTATATCCCATTTACTAAAAATAAGGTATATCAAGCATTGTTTCTAGATACACACATAAAGTCATAGATAGGTAGTTTGAGTTAAGGCACTCGGTAATCTGTCTGAGCAGAGGGTGAAACGGAATGTGCATTGGTTTCGGTGTCATGGCTAAGACCTATAAAGGCAAAAAAATAAATTTTATGGATGAGGTTCTCTCTGTAACTTGAACAACCATAGAACGATGGTGTATAGATTAGTTACCTTGAAACCACCCCAAAATCACAGGCTAGAGTCTAGGATTTTAAAAAGAAAGCACCATTTTCTTGGAATCTTATACTATAGAGCACAAACATATGTAATCAGGTTGACACCAAGGAAGACATAGTCAAACAGTAGCAAAGCAAGGCTAATCTCTCAATGACCAAAGGCTGCAAGGATGCCTTTTTTAGGGGCTACTCCAGCTCCAATCGCTTCAAGTAATATAGCCTAGCACACCTTTCAAACATTTATTTATTGTCTGACGTGAAATCCTAAACACGAACATGGTACATCTTAAGGCGGCGCACACCCTACTCAACTGCTTTTTCACAAAAAACTTCCAGGTTACTAGCCTTGCCACCAACAAACCTATAACCAATTTTTGTGCATTCCGTCGTGACAGTCTATGGAAGAATATAAGCTCAAGAAATGTGTTTAACTTTCATTCAAATGAGAGAGAGAAAAATCACATTACAACTGATTCTTACAGAATGAAAAGCTGAACTTGTAACTATCTTGATGTGAGCTATTTATACAAAGAGTATTCTAGCATAATATTCTAGCAAACTAAGCTGACTAGGCAATACTTATAACTTAAGCTTGACAATATAACTTATATTGGTTCTTTAGTTTGTATGTAGAGGAAAAACCATTTAATATCTTGTTGGAAAATAACTTAATTTTATTGTTTTTACCAACTGTGTTTATTTATATCTTAACAGATAACAAGTTAGCTATTTGCATATCAATGGTTACAACTGACATCCTGAGTAGTTTATAAAAGGCCTTTGGGCAGAACCTAACACACTATTCTAAAGTCCTCAAGTAGTATTCAATAGGCCTTTGATTTAGGTAAATCAGCATAGTGATTTCTAACTGCAGCCGTAGTTAACAAGTGATTGTTATAGTAGCTAAAACTTAAGCTAAACAAAAGCACTTTGATCACATAATTTTTTCCTTACAGAAATTATTTTAGAAAATATGTTACAGTATTCAACAATAACATATAAAAGCAACCAAGTGGTTGAGCATTGAAAAACTATACACGAACATAATGACATTTCTTTCAATTTACTAAATATAGATAAAAAAAACATGTTAGTTATTTGAAAGATAGGTTCCCCTCAAAATATGTGTCGATCGGAAAGTAAGACAAAATTTATGTTTATCTTACGTTTTATAACCTGTAACAATCATTTGTTATATATATTAGTAAATCATTATGTTGATTTACCCAACAATAATTGTTTACTTTTTCATTTGTCTTTGACAAACAAATCTATATACTTTTTTTTTTCTTTTCAGATTGCATGTTTCCCCATGTTAGGCCCATTACCTTTGTATATCTTCCTTGCTTGTTTGTGTTAAAACTGTATTTTTAATAGATTAGGTCCCTTCCCCTTGTATTTCTTCATACTTTTTTCTGTTCTCTTGTAGGACTTTCTTCTTTGCTATATTTCTTCACCTCTTTGGTTTTCTTGGTGTCTGCGGATACACAGATGTACTTCTTTTATGCTTTATTATGCCAAAACTACCTGTGTGTGTGCTGACTTTTTTATGTGCTTTGTGCTAGTTTTTTTTGGTTTATTGTTCTATTTCATACGCCTACTGCTGATTATGTGCTTAAAAGAGTATGTTCTTTTTTAAAGCATAGAATGGTATTATGATGTAATACTCTAACAACATTAAAAGAGCAAGCCTCACATGCTTTATGTCCTTTTCTCATAGGAGACTTGGAAGTTCTCAGTTGTTTGTCAACTTTACTACAGACTTGCGCCTATCATGCCTAAAGCAATTTAGGATGCATAGCCTTGGTAGAGTTCCTTGGGTTGAATGTGATCACCGGCTATTTGGGGTATTTGTTCACTTAAACATTAGTTAGTGTTTACCGTGCAAATGAATTTATCTTGTACACTATGCATCCACTTGGGAAATTGTTCTTTGCATTTAAGGGGTTAGTTCACGTGGCTTCTATTTGGACAAGACATGATAGAGCTATGTATAAGGTCACGAAAATTAGCCTCTGTCTATGATTCTGCTTGATGATTGACATAGAATAAGGTTATTACATTCAAAGTGGCATATGGAATTGGTAGGATAGTGGTGTATATAAACTTCAAGTGTCTTGAACAGCTGCAAATCCTTTTCTTGTCTCGTTAACATGAAACCCTTGAAGTTAGTTCTTTAACGTTACAGGTTATGGCTATGCCATTCAAAACAATTTCGATTCAATTTCGGCCTCTTTTGCGACAAATTACTTAGTGCATGCAATTCCTAGTACATTTCTATGATTTTGTTGATATAGCTCAGAACAACGCTTGTGTGACTGTATAAGTTATATTGTCAAGCTTAAGTTATAAGTCTTGCATAGTCAGCTTAGTTTGCTAGAATACTCTGCTAGAATACTCTATGTATAAATAGCTCACATCAAGATAGTTACAAGTTTAGTTTTTCATTCTGTAAGAATCAGTTGTAAAGTTAAACACATTTCTTGAGCTTATATTCTTCCATATGGTATCAGTTGTCGAATCTCGTTCGTGAGATTGAGGTTTTCCTAGCTTAATTACGATTGAATTCATCTAAATCAATTGTTATTGCTGATTGAGGTTGATCGAAATTGTTTAATTGCAATTTCTTGATTTTGAATTTGAGGTTTCTTTGAAGTTTTTGGTGATTTCTTGAAGTTTTCTGGAGAATTTTTAAATGGCAGATTCTGATGTAAATTCTACACGAGTTAATGATGAGAATTTGCAGAACTCAAACAATGGAGGTAATCTCGATCCACTTTTTGTTGCAAATTCAAACAATCCTACAGCTTTTCTTGTTTCTGCAACATTTAATGGTACGAATTTCATTAGATGGAGTAGGAATGTTAGAAGAGCACTTATTGCTAAGAATAAAGAAGGTTTTATCACTGGATTGTTGCTTATGCCTGAAATTACACACAAAGATTATCCTAGATGGAATAGAGCTGACTATATGGTCATGAGTTGGATTCTTAGTTCTATGAGTCCAAATATTGCTGATAATTTGGCTTATGTTTCCAATTCTGCTGAATTATGGAAAGAATTGTGTGAGAGGTTTCTATCAATTGAAGAAAGAAATTGATGGATTAAGACAAGAGAATATGACAATTATTGCATATGAAAAGATCAAGAAGCTTTGGGATGAACTTAAGTCATTGAGGTCTTTTCCAAGCTGCAGTTGTGGTGCTTTTAATAATTGTAGTTGTCAATTTCTTAAAAGATTGGCAGATCTTGATGCTAAAGACAAGTTGATGCAATTTTTGTTAGGGTTAAATAGTGGATTTGACAATACTATCACTAACATACTGTCAATGGAACCACTACCTACATTAAATAGAGCATTCTCAATTGCTCAGCAAATTGAGAAACAAAAGGAGATATCTGGTGTATTATATGTTGCTAAGAGCAGTGTTATGGCTGCACAGAGGTTTAATCAGGGAGGTGGTGCTATGAATGGATTACAGAAGTTTCAAGGGAAAAGAGACTAGATAAAGGAGAAGCAAGATAAGAAGTGTGATTATTGTGGAGGCAAAGGTCATACTGTTGACCAATGCTTCAAGATAATTGGATATCCAGATTGGTACAATGCTATCAAGTCTGTAAAAGGTGCTAATGGAGGCTATGGTGCTGGAATTTATAATAGCAACAGAGGTGGTTATAATATTGGAGGAAAGAAATTTGCAGCTAATGTGCATATTTCTCAAGAAGGAGGAAGTATTGGACAGAATGATACTCCACTTGATTTTGATAATGATGCTGGAAATATGAATCATGGTGGAAACAAAATTGATCAAGATATGTTAAGCTCAATTTATTAGGAGGTAATGAGGGCTATGAAGGGCAAACAACATGTCTACAACAATAATTCTTTTGCAAGTTGTGCAGGTAATGCTATTAACTCTTCATTTTCTGCCTTAAATTGTAATCTTACTTGTGTGTGGATTGTGGATTCTGGTGCATGTGATCATGTGGTGTTTGATGAGATGTTTTTGGTAGATAAAAGAAAATTACAGAAGGAAATCAGGGTAGGTTTACCTGATGGTACACATAGGTGTGTTAAGATGGTTGGAAGTGTTATCTTAAGTGATAATATAATAATACATGATGTATTATTGGTAGATGGATTTAAACATAATTTACTTTTTGTGAGTAAATTGGTAGAAAATGCTGGTATCTTGGTTCAATTTACCAAGAATGCTTGCTATTTTCAGGACCAATATAAGCAGCAAGTTATTGGAAGTGGTAAGAAACATGGTGGTCTATATTACTACTTCAGTCATGCGTATCCTAAGGGTGTTCAAGATGCTTCTGGTATGACTTCATCATGTAATATAGTAGCTACTTCTTATGTGTTGCCAAACAAGACAGATGTTGGTAGAATAAATAAAAACATGGTTGCTAGGAAGAATAAATGTACTGATGGTACTGCTCATTTGGAATTGTTGCACAATAGGCTAGATCATTTGTCTCTGTCTAAAATGCAACATGTTCCTGGATTTGATTGTCAAGGATTATCTGAGTATAATTGTACTATTTGCTTGAATTCTAAACATCACAAGCTACCATTTACTATCAGTACCAGTAGAGCAGAACATTATTTTGATTTACTTCATATTGATCTATGGGGACCCTATAGAGTTCATGCTTTGAATGGAGCTAGTTATTTCCTTACTCTATTTGATGATTATAGTAGAGTGACATGGACTTATTTGTTACATAACAAGTTACAAGTTGCCAAAACCATTACTGATTTCCTGCAAATGGTTGAAAATCAATTTCATACATCTGTTAAGGTTGTCAGATCAGATAATGGAACAGAAATCATAAGACAAGAATGCTTGAATGTTTTTCTGTCTAAAGGAATTTTAATGCAGAGAAGTGTGCCATATGTTCCTCAACAAAATGCTCGTGTTGAAAGAAAACATAGACACTTATTGGAAGTGTCTAGATCATTAAGAGTTCAGGCTAATTTGCCAAAGAAGTTTTGGGGAGAATATGTGTTAACAACAACATTTCTTATAAATAAAATGCCTACTAAAGTTCTTTCTTGGAAATCTCCTTATGAAGTTATGTTTGGAAAGGTTCCTGATTATGATGCTTTGAGAAGTTTTAGTTGCTTATGTTATGCTTATAACATGGTGATTAAGAGAGATAAATTTGACTCAAGGGCAAGAAAGTGTATCTTTATAGGTTATCCATATGGATAAAAGGCCTATAAACTATATGATCTAGAGACACATTCTATCTTGGTTTCTAGAGATGTAGTTTTCTTTGAACATTCATTTCCATATCACACTGAAAAATCTATTTCTCTTCTTCATAAACCTGATCTTGTATCATTTGGTGATGACAATGATACTCCTGCTCTAACTACAAATAACTCCTCTGATCCTATTCCCTCATATGTCCATAATTCATCTCATTCAACAGGTGATTCTTCTGTTGATTCATTATATCATCATTCACCTGTGCATCATTCTCCTACTGTTTCACATTCATCTTCATCTTCTTCTCAACATATTTCTATCCCTACATCACCTATACTGAGATAATGTACTAGAAACATTATTCCCTCCACTAAACTTACTGATTTTGTGAGCACTTATATTCCCCACAAAAATGTTCATGCATCTTCTACTAGTACTGAATCTCAGTCATTTGCTGTCAATTCTTGCCAAATCATTGAACCCAAATATTATAATCAGACCAAGAATGATCCAAATTGGATTGAAGCAATGAATAAAGAACTTCAAGCCCTTGAGGAAAATGAATCTTGGGAGTTAACAATGGTTCCTAAAGGGAAGAAAGCTATTGGTTCTAAGTGGGTTTATAAAACCAAACTTAAGCCTGATGGAACCATTAAAAGACATAAAGCCAGATTGTAGCAATTGGTTATCAGCAAATAGAGGGTCAAGATTTTACTCAAACATTCTCTCCTGTTGCAAAACTAGCAACAGTTAGAGTTGTTGTTGCCTTGGCTACTGTCCATAAATGGAATATGTGTCAACTAGATGTAAACAATGTATTTTTGCATGGTTTTCTTGATGAAGAAGTGTACATGCTTCCACCAGCTGGTTATTCTAAGGCTAAAAATGGTGAAGTTTGCAGATTAAGGAAATCTCTTTATGGGTTAAAAACAGGCTTCAAGGCAGTGGAATAAAGAGTTAACAAAAATTTTGATATCTCTTGGTTTTCAACAGTCTAAACAAGATTATTCCTTGTTTACTAGAACCATGGATGGGGAATTCTTGGTTATTTTGGTGTATGTAGATGACATGCTTGTCACAGGTACTTCTAGGTCTCAAATTCAGGATGTTAAGCATGCTCTTGATTTAGCCTTCACCATATAGGATTTGGGTGAGCTAAATTATTTTCTTGGCATGGAAATCCTCAGAACAGCAGATGGCACTTTTATGTCTCAAAGAAAATATATAAAAGACATTCTATCAGACACAGACATGGAAGATTGTAGTCCTGTTTCTACTCCTCTCTCTTCAGGGCTGAAATTATCTACTGACACAGGAGATCTTTTGGAAGAACCTGATGTCTACAGAAGGTTAGTTGGTAGGTTGCTATACCTAAGTCTTACTAGACCTGATTTGTCATATGCTGTACAACATTTAAGCCAATTCATGCATAGTCCTCGTGCTCCTCATCTTAAGGCTGCTCTTTATGTCATTAAATATCTAAAAGGCACCATAGATCATGGCTTGTATTGCACTGCTCAGACTACTCTCCAGGTACATGCTTATAGTGATTCCGATTGGAGTGGGTGTTAATTTAGTAGCAGATCACTTAGTGCCTATGTAGTTTTCATTGGTTT
Source organism: Beta macrorhiza (assembly GCA_947644855.1). NCBI lineage: Eukaryota > Viridiplantae > Streptophyta > Magnoliopsida > Caryophyllales > Amaranthaceae > Beta > Beta macrorhiza. The sequence goes on from CANSTN010003472.1 coordinate 22,403, forward strand.
AAACCTGGTATCTTGGAAAACCAAGAAGCAAACTACTGTCGGTAAATCCTCCACAGATGCTGAGTACATGAGCATGTCCAGCACAACAAGTGAACTTGAGTGGATTCATGGTCTCATTGAAGATTTGCAAGTGAATGTTTCTCTTCCTATCACTATGTACTGTGACAATACTTTTGCAGAGCATTTGGCTCACAACCCTATGTTTCATGAGAAGACTAAACATTTGAAACGAGATATGTATTATGTTAGAGAGCAAGTTGTTGATGGCTTCTTAACAACTGCTCATGTTTCAAGCAATCAACAGTTGGCAGATGTTCTGACTAAGGCTCTTATTTCTCCTCAACATTCATCTCTTTGTTCCAAGCTTGGTCTTCCTTCCCAAGTCCAGCTTGAAGGGGGTGTATAAGTTATATTGTCCGGCTTAAGTTATAAGTCTTGCCTAGTCAGCTTAGTTTGCTAGAATACTCTGCTAGAATACTCTTTGAATAAATAGCTCACATCAAGATAGTTACAAGTTTAGTTTTTCATTCTGTAAGAATCAGTTGTAATCTGATTTTTCTCTCTCTCATTTGAATGAAAGTTAAACACATTTCTTGAGCTGATATTCTTCCATAACCAATATAGTAAGGAAAAATTAATTTAATCAGTCCCCACTATGGTTCCCCTGACAAAAACAGTCCCAACAATGTTTTTTATCTTTCAGTCTCAACTTTAACCTTCTCTTTACACTGGTGGTCCGAGTTTACTAGTGACTTGCTAAATCGGTAAAAAAACGAATTAACCCTATCTTCCCTCTCTGTTTTTATTTTCACCTGTTTCTTCTACCTCATCTTTCGGTCTTTCTCTCTCCTTCCTCCTTCCTCCCCTTCCCCTGCCACCCCACCACCATCTAGCCACCACCCACATCCCCCATCCCTGTCCCACCCCCACCACCAGCCCAATCCACCCAAAGCCTACCCCAACCTTCCCAGCCCACCCGCAACCCCTATCCCTATCCCCAGCCCACACCCACCCCCACCCTACCCCCCCACCGCATAGCCTCCTCCCAGCCCCCTAATTCGCAGCCCTAGAATCCCCTCCGACCCCCAACCCCAATCCCCCCACATCCTCCCACCTTCGCTTTCGCCTTCTCCTTCGATGTATGTTATGGGTTTTCGGGAGGTGGTTTCGAAGGTGGTAGAGGGAGTAGCAGGCAGGGGAAAAGGTTTTGGGAGGTAAGGTAGGTGCTTTCAAGGGTGGGGAGGTGGTAGCGAGACAGGGGGATGGAGTTTTGGGGTCGGAGGAGGGGGTGGATGGGGCAGTGGGAGTGGTTTCGGGAGCAGGGGAGGGGTTTTGGGGGCAGGGGGATGGGTGGCGGGGGAGGGGACGGGGTTTTGGGGACGGGAGGAGAGAGTGGCGGGGGAGATAAAGGGGTTTT
>CANSTN010003473.1:0-23803 GCA_947644855.1 Beta macrorhiza
GGGAAATGAAATCCCTCTTTCTATAAAAGTGGCGCCAACTATTTTTTTTGCTTTCTAATATGCTTTTTCACAACTTAATTAACCACAATTACTTTTCTTCAAAACACCCACTGCACACCCACTGTACAGTGGTCCCCACCCTTTTCCTTGGTCTTTGTGAAAAAGTGCTTGTAGCAAATAAAAAAAGACAGAGGGAGTAGTACATTGAAAATCGCACACTGTACGGTTTTTTCTTTTACGCAAACATGACTTCCTAAATCCTAGAGGTGGGGGTGAAAGTTAAATGTACAGTTTGGATCTAGGCCTAGTCCAATCCAACCCGGAAAAAAATTAGGATTTCGATTTTCCAATCTAAACCAGAGTTTGAGTCCAAATCAATCCAATATGAAATTTTATACACTTGATTGGATTCAATAAGAAATATCCAAAATTTTGAACTCTAATATTTTGATGAAATTAAATAATGTAAGCACGATCATTAAAATAAAGTGTTCAATAATACAAGTAATTCATACAATCCCATAAAACTTCAGTAATAACAACTAATATTTTATACAAATTCATAAATTTTATTGAAATCACTTAAGCTCAATCCCAAATACACAATATAAGGCTTACTTGTTGTTCAGTTATTCTGGTTTTTTTTAGGATCCCATCGCTTTCAATTCAAACCAATCCGAAAATCCGATTTTTTTTTAAAAAAACTCAATTCAAATCCAATTCGAATAACTAATTCGGTTTGGGTTAACTTGAATTTCGATTTTATCCAAATAATGTTCATCCCTACCTAGAGGTGCTCATAGGTCAACCGGCCCAAATCTTTACCATAAAGCCATTTTAAGCTACAGAGTCCGATCGGGCCAAATTTTATGCATGAACCCAATAATTATTGTTAAGCAAGTATGCCTAAGGCTAATCCACTTAAAAAACACACGATGATTATTCAATGCCTACAACAAAAACATTTTTGAGGCCTATAATAAATAATCATGTCTACATTACCCCGGGCCGGGCCGGGCCCTGGAGCAAGCTGGGTTCCTCGGGTCAAATTCAGCGAATAAAACCCCCCCGTCATCTATCATTTTCCGCCCTCATTCACCAACGATTGAAATTTCTAGGGTTTTTGTTCGCAAATTAAAGCGCCGAAAAGAAAAAAAAAATGGGGCACTCCAACATCTGGAATTCTCACCCTAAGAGCTATGGTCCTGGATCTCGCGCTTGGTACTTTCTCTCTCTTCTAAATTTTCACACTATATGTATATGAATTTGTATTGAATTTACTTGTTGTTTAATTCCACTTTTTTTCTGGAAACAGTCGTGTTTGCGGAAACCCTCACGCAATTATCCGCAAGTATGGTTTGATGTGTTGCAGGCAATGCTTCCGTAGCAATGCCAAGGAAATTGGTTTCATCAAGGTATTTTTTTTTCTTTTTAATTTATGATAATTTTGGCTTTATTGCAATTATAGCAATAGTATATGATTGAATTGTATTAGCCATGATTTGTAAATGTTAGAGATTCATTTATACTAGCTTATGGTTGATCATGATGGTTTATGCATATATAGTATTAACCTCTGTTTCTAAATAAGTGGAAACAGTTTAACTTTCATGTATTTATAAAAGTTATAAAAAGTTGGTATTATAAAAAAATTATTGAAACAAATCCAACAATATTTTATTTGATCACTTTTATTTTTATATGTTACTAAAAAATTACGATCAAAGTGAGGTGTGTGAATAGTACAAAAGTCTAAGTGTTGCACTTGAGAAGAAACAGAGGATGTATATGTTAAGGTCAATAATGATTAATGGCTCTTGAACTTGTTAAATTGTCATTTTGGGTATTGGAGTGACATATTATGTTTGTTAATAGTCAGTGCTTCGTAATGGAGGATGTGTGGTGCTTTATGAAATTTTGCAAGGTTTCGGTGAAGTGGTTTTTGCCTAACTTGAGTGTTTATCTTTTGTTTAAACAACTGGGAATTATTGAACTGTTTAACCTTTAGCTCGTCTGCTTGTATTGTATAGTTACTTTTCTTTGATTTGTGTGTTTGGAATTGGGGTTCATATCGTTGTATTTGTATATTTGAATGTGGCCTTTTACTGATAAAGTTCTATAGTTAGTGCGGAGAATTCCAATGCTTATTGAGAGTAAGTGGAGGAAAAATGATTTTAAATTTTAATTACATGTTTGGTTCAACTCATGGAGATCGTGGCTATAATAGGGTTGAGAAGGGTAACAATTAGGTGGAAATAGTTGCCCTTTAGAAACGGAAACCAATACCCCACCCCTCATATCAAACAATATGTAATGGAAATGGTTTCTTGTTTCTGTTGCCAACACTAAAAGAATTCACACCAAACTTGCCCTAAAGCTAAAAGATCTGTTTTTGCTGTTTCTTACATATCACATAGAAGGGTATCGTCATAGGAATTTAAAGAGCTCAAAACAGGATAGGAAAGAGTGGGGTTACAGGGTGCTTTTAAGATGTAAAGGGAGATGGGAAGTTGCTAGAAGCTTCAAAGACAAATATATGCTGGTTGTAAAAGGATGATGGAAGCATGAGTTTGAGGATTGATATGTGGCATTTTTTGGTGTTTTATATATGGCGTATGGTTAACCTTTTTCTCATGACATCACGCACAAGATGTTAGTTTCTCCAATTGTAACTTGATGTGGAGCTTACCTTACACTTGTTTTGCGAATCTCGCCTTTCAATAGTAAGTTGGTGATGCTGTACTTTTGATCTTCGCTAGAAGTTGCACTTCATGCATGGAGAAGTTTAAATCTTAGAAGGCTTGTTCCATGCTTTTTCTACTCGAATTTTGATATGCCCCAAATTTTACCATCAATTTGGTTGCTGGTTATAAATTGTGGTAATGTGTCATAAATCTTATATGTGTCTTTGTAAGAAAGTCTCATGCCAATCCCCATGGTACTTGGCTGTTGGTTGAAGCAAGTAAATATAAACTTGTTACAATTATCGTCGTTTATTACTGCCTATGAAGTGGGTCATCAGGGGAAAACTACCCCTTTTTGTTCAATCATGAGGAATATAGGATAATTAGTTACTGTGCTAAACCTTTTGAGAGATGGTTATAAATTTAGTTCATTGCCTTTGGATGTTACTAAACAATCTGACACTTCCAAGAAGGTTGATTTTCATTATTAATTTGTTGGATCGTCTTCTTATAATTGGAGCTCTATGTTGGTTCCCTTTGAGATGTATTCTTACTTTTTAACTTTGTTTTTTCAGTACCGCTGATGCACATTATGGCTCCACAGCAGAAGAAGTTCTAAATTTTTCCGTAGATCAAACAATGGATCAGTTTTAATATCTGACTTTAGGGCAAAGGCCACTGAATATGTATGGTCCTTGATATTTTGTTATTAAAATTTTGCAGGCTTTGCTGTTATGAAAATATAGTCTTGGTTATTGTCCTACAACCGTATGTTGTTAAGAGTCTTTTGGCTTGTCTGCCCATCATTCCTTGAAATGGATCATGAATAATTTGCAGAAAGTCTCCTTTGTTCCTCCCAAGATTGAGAAAGATCATGTTTAAGTGGTTTTGTCTTGGTGTCAACTTATTCATAGTGTGATCGAAGGAAGCATATTATTACAGGATGTTGGATTATGTCCATACATTTATGTAGTTGAATATATTTATGCCCGATCTGGTATAGGAGAGGGATGATTAATCCACCTTGACGCCCGAGGGTGGACAAAGTCGACTCTCTGGCGTTATTCCTGTAGTCAGCAACTTTGCGATGGGTTTTTGCCTTCTCAAATCCTACTGTTGCTGGTTGCATCACTGCATGACTTCATATTTCATAGGGTGCGATTAGCTCATATTGAGGCTCTGTTCTTTTGGATTGAACTGAAATGAATTGAACTGAAATGAATGAAAACTGTGAAAGGAAACTAATTGAACTGAACTGAATTTGTCTGAACTGAATTGAATTTTTATTAATTCAGTCCAAAATAACATAGCCTTATTCTAGACCAATCGACTATTTTATTAAGGTTCTTTAGTCTTTATATTTTTATAAAGAGAAACTAGTTATTAGGCCCGGGCTATGCCACGGGTAAGAAAAAATTTCATTTATTAATATTGTACTTTAAAATGATAACACTAAATATAACTTGGTCTAGTGGTTAAAACTTTAGTATATGAACTTTAGGTCATGGGATCAAAACCTATACTATGCAATTTCTAATTTTTTTAATTGTACATGGATTACATGAACTAAAACTCCCCTATGGAGAGTGCCACGTGGCACCGTTCCTTGTTTAGAAACGCCTTTTAATATATTTATATAGATTTCACTAATAGAAGGCCAAACGACATTTACAATAAGTATTAAAGAAAAAATATATAATCAGACATATCAAATCAAATTCATCTTCGAATAAACTACAATGATCTAGATCGAGTAATACAGTGCAACTCACTTAGATTTGCTGAATCACATAGTTCTTGATGGGGAAGTCTATCATTCTGACATCGTTTGGGGAAAAATACTTGATTTGACCATGTTGACCGCACTCGAATTTCCAATAACTCAATGTTGATGGTTTTTAACTTCAACCAATATGAATAATTCTCATACTATTTTTTGAACTTCTACGTGGAAAGAGAATAAAACTAAACTTCAAACTCCCATGAAAGGAGAGAAGATTAATAACAAAAATAATAAAAACTAAAAGAAAAATGAAGAATTGGGGGCTTACCACCATTACAGTACCAAACTAGAAGAAAAGGATTAGGTTTATTTTGAGGAGGAAGAGGAGAGAGGGGAGAGAAGGAGGCTTTTTTTTTACTATACAGATATATTATGTTTACCAAATTTTTAAATTTTTTTTAATAACCCATAAAAATAAAAATAAAAATAAATTATTGAATGTCTCCCAAAACTTGTTGAGGATAATACAACCAATGGATAACTACCTTAATTGATGAGCTTAATAGGCATAAAATCCCATCTCTCCTCTTTAGTCTTTATGTAAAAGATCGAAACTGGCGCAGCTCACAATGCATAATTAATTAATTAATTTGCAAAACATTAATTAATTATTTTAAGTAATAGCACAAAAATATAATAGAGGTGATAATGGGTCGGGTTCGGGCCGGACCATATGTAAAAAAATGTATGTTGGTCGGGCCGGGACGGCCAAAATTCGAGCCAATTTTTTGTGCTCAAAGCCCGCTATTTCGGCCAAAATATAGCGGGCTTTTCGAGCCAAAATTGGGTCGGGCCGAAATTTAGACAAAAAAGTCATTTTCGACTTGTCCAAAACCCTTCCAAAGCCAAAAAAAAATCGGGTCGGGCCGAACTCATTTGATCCGCTCTAAAATATAAGTATGAATTTCATACCAAATACCTCAGGAATTAGGATATGATGGTACCTTACTACCTTCGTCCACCTCTCATAGTGGAGACCAATTTGCAAATCTTTGGGAAAGCAACGGAGCAAGGGGTTGGGTTGATACCTTAAGATAAGGCTCGCCTGGTAGATACTTGTACAGTTGTACTAGCCAAAAAATGAGTTTCATAACCTATAAGAACATTGTGTTCGTCATACTTGCCAATAAAGTTGAAGTTCGAGTTGAGCTATAAGTTAAACATTTTTTGAGTTTAAGGTCAAATATCACTTAGTGCTATTGATGCCTTGAGGGTATTCCAAATTCGAGGTCCGACTCAATGTCTTCACCGTAGGCCGAAACATATCAATATAGTACTTATAGCTACTACAATAGAAAGCTACAGTCTTTGTAACTTTATTTGTCACATCAAATTTTCAAGTTACAACATTTCTAAGGTACAACCTTTCTAATGGAAAATTATGGTTTTGGAAGGTTTCACATGTCATAATCAAATTTATTTTCAGCCAAAAGGTTTGTGTAAAGTTGCTTTGGGCCCAATGAGGTAAAGCAAAGCTACTAGCTTTCTAGAGTAATATGGTTTGCCAAAGCTACCACTTGCTCTTCTCTCCAATGGTTGGCAACTGGCTCCAAATTTTTGGAAATTGCAAACTAGTCCTATAACAAAATTATTGCTGATGCTCTTAATTAGCTACTCAAACAAGAGACATAATTTCAAAATTTCTTTCCAAAGCTCACCTGAAATTTTCTCCTATTTTCATCAAATTTTTGGATTGAAAGCAATTCATAGATACAACTAGAGATGGCAATGTGTTGGATCTAGAAAGGGTCCTCTAGGATCCAGATCCATATATCCGTTTTTTAGGCAAGGATCCAGATCATACACGGATCCGCTGGGTAATAAAATTGAGGATCCATATCCAATGGATCTTACGGATCCGGGTCCTAAACGGATCCTAACTTATTTTTTCAAACGACCCTAATTTTCACAATAATTAGAGATTTTAAAAAACAAAACAACGCCATTTAACATCTTCATTTGTCGATGTTGAAGTAAGCAAGCATTCAACCTTAATATAACAAATCCGAGCATAAAAAACATTAAGAGTTTAACATTAATTTTTACCCTTTTAATTATATATTTTAAAATAACTTTCAAAAACGGGTAATGGACCCGGATTCGAGTAATCATTTAGGACCCGGTCCAGGCCCGTTTTCAAAAACTAGGATCCATATCCTACCCGGATCTGCAGGGTCCAAAATTTGAGGATCCAGATCCGCAAAAAACGGATATGTATCCATGGATCCGGGTAGAGTCCATTATCCACTGACATCCCTAGGTACAACTGCTATATGTATTTTACAATTGTGTAAACTAATTGATAAGAATAATCCTGTGTTTACCTGTTATTCTCGAAATATTCTCACCTTTAAATAGTTTAGCAACAATCCAACCTTCGTCAATCTGCACCATTTTCTTCAAATGGGCTGAGTAAATTGAAAACTAGAAACATTGATTAACCAAGCAAATTAATGGTTGTTAAGGTCATTTACCGCCATTCTAAGAAGATAATGTAAAAAAGTTAGCTATCACTCTATCAACATAGTTTTTTTTTTTTTGACGAGAAAAGTAACCAAATTCATTAAACAGGGCTGCAATCAGCTATAACAAAATCACAAACATCTTGAGGAGACTCCTCCATCCAAACTCTCATCTCCCCAAAGCCCTCACTCAGCTTGGCTTGCTTATGAGCCACTACATTTCCACTCCTCTTGACATGAGAGAAAGAAACAACAGTACAATTTTGAGACAACCTAAGAATATCCTGAACTAAACACCAAAATAATTGTTGTCACATGTTCCTTTCTTCAGAGCAAAGAAGAACTTCAAGCAATCTGTCTCAAGTATGATATTTGTTAGTCCAGCTTCTAGAGCAATGCTTAAACCTTGTCTCGTTGCAAGTGCCTCTGCCACATCAACATCAAAACTTCCCTATATGGTGTCACATAAGGTGACCATCACATCGCCAACATGGTCTCGCATGATCGCTCCCACACCAATTTTGAGCCCCAACATCGCTGCATCTGTATTTATTTTATACATACCTGCTGGAGGTGGTTTCCACTTTGAGTCACACTGGAAAATTCGGGGAGTAGGGACTTGTGTTTCCAAGGCTTTCGCATATTCACCCACGAGCTCCATTGCCTTACGAACCGAGTCCATCACATCCTTCCTCTTTTGCTCAAAACACCACGCATTTCTGGCAATCCACACAACCCACGCAAAGGGACCAAAACACATCCCACCACTCAGGGTCTTTGTGAATTTTCACAAGAGAGCTAACCCACTCCATGACAGTTATCTCTCCTAATTCCCTTGTTGAGAGGCGTAAGGGTGATACATACCACAATCGCCCTGCTTCCTTACACTTGAATAACATATGAGCCACTGTTTCCTTCCCATTACCACAACGTGGGCACGCTGCATCAAGCACCATACCACGATGAACCAGCTTTGCTCGAACAGGGAGACTGCTTCGAACAGCACGCCATCCAAATTTTTTGATTTTTGGAGGTACTCTCGCTTGCCATACCTTGTTCCAGACATTTGGGCTTTGCTGCTCCGACGTACCTGCATGCTTCACCCGAGTTTTCATCTTGAAGAGCAAGGAAATACGCACTCCGAACTGAGAAAAACCCATCCTTCGTGTGAGCCCAGCTCCAAGTATCCTGCTGTGCATATCTTGGCAGAGGAATATCTAGAATTGCATCAGCTTCCTCTCGTGTAAATATCTCTTTTATCATGCTCACATTCCATTTGCTATCTACCATCAAATCTGAGACCAGAGCAGGCATCATAACATCATCATGCTCCCTTGGAAATGCACTTTTCCTCGGCAAACTCAGAAGCCAGGGATCACTATCAATTTTTGTGTGCTCTCCGTTGCCAACCATTCTTCTTAAACCCTTCTTCAAAAGGTTTTTTGCTGTGAAGAATTGAGCGCCATGTGTAACTAATGTTTGGCTTGATCTCAGCCTCCAGAAGGATGAATTAGGAAAATAATTTCCTTTGAGAACTTCTGACATGAGAGATGAATCATTAGTGAGTATCCGCCTACCTTGCTTTGCAAGTAGAGCCATATTAAAGCACTTGAGATTTCGCAGAGCTAAACCCCCGTGCTTCTTTGATTTACACAAAGTCTTCCAGGCCACCCATGCTATCTTTTTCTCATCCTTCTTCTAACCCCATAGAAAAGAACGGCACATACTTTCCATATCTTTGATGATACTCGACGGGAGCAGGAAACACTGCATAGGGTAAGTTGGTATAGCTTGCGCCACCGACTTAATCGGAATTTCACGACCAGCTTGAGATAAAAATCCTTCCTTCCACCCTTTTAGCTTCTTCCAAACTTTGTCTTGTATGGATTGGAACACTACCTTTTTCGAACTACCAATGTAAGTAGGTAGCCCTAGATAGCGTTCATGGTCTTCTACTGCCTTAAAGTTCAACTTCAAACGAATCATTTCTTTCTTCTCAGGCTCAATGTTTCGGCTAAAAGAGACATCAGATTTCTCCATATTCAACTTTTGCCCAGAAGCAGCTTCATAGATGGAGAGAATTTCAAGAACATTCTCAACTTCCTCCTCTGTAGCTCTAACAAACAGCAAACTATCATCTGTAAAAAACAGATGGGAAATAGGCTCCACCTTCTTTCCAATCTTAACTCCATGTATAGACTTTTTTTGTTCAGCATCCCGAAGCAGAGCAGATAGCCCCTCCGCACACAGAATGAACAAAAAAGGGGATAAAGGGTCCCCTTGTCTGAGCCCCCTGCTTGAAGAAAAACCAGGTGTGGGCTGCCCATTCATAAGAATTGAGAAAGAAGATGATGTAACACACTTCATAATCATATTCACAAATTACTCTGGAAAACCCATTTTCTCCATCATATTCCGCAAAAAAGGCCATTCCACCTATCATAGGCCTTACTCATATCCAGCTTGAGAGCTAAATTCCCTTTCTCTCCTTTTTTCTTTTTCCACAAATAATGAAAGCATTCATACGCAATCAAAGCATTATCAGTAATCAAACGACCCGGAACAAAACCACTCTGAGATTCATGTATAACATACGGGAGAACTTTTTTAATCTGATTGCCAGGACCTTTGAAACTATTTTATAAACCACATTACACAAACTAATAGGCCTAAAGTCTGCCGGAGACTCACAAACCTTTGTTTTCGGGATCAAAACAAAGTGTGTATGGTTTATATCATTAATTTTAGCTTTATTATTCAATAAATTCAGCACATTACTTACCACATCGCCGCCAATGACTTCCCAGAATTGTTGATAAAACATAGCTGACATCCCATCTGGGCCCGGGGCATTCGATGGGTGCATCTGGAAAACCGCTTCTCTTACTTCATCTCCCGTGTAATCTGCGGCAATCTAGGCTGCCATCTCCGCTGTCACAACAAAGGGGACTTTGGAAGTGACAGGTTCAGCGTCACTTACTCCACTAGTAGAGAAAAGGTCTTTGAAAAAATTCCTAAAGACATCCGCTATTTGTGCTTCCTCCTCATAAAGATTGCCCGCTTCATCCCGTATTGATGTTATATTGTTTCTTGTTTGGCGTTGCTTAGCCTTTGCATGAAAGAAGCTGGTATTTTTATCCCCACTTGAGAGCCATATTTCCCTACTACGTTGCCTCCAAAATAGTTCCTCCCGTTCTTCTAGCTCATCCATACGAGAATCAAGTACTTCATTTTTTCCATCACCTCCACAGATTGCTCCTCATTCATAAGTTCCTGCATAAGATTTTTACAATCCCGAATCTATTTTGCAAAAGATCCGAAAGTCTCTCTACCCAAGACCTCAAACTCGAAGTAGTGTTTGCCAAATTTCGATTCAAATCCATGCCTTGAACCCAATTTTCGCTTATGACATCCTTACATGACTCCTCCCATAGCCACATTTCTTCAAACCTAAACAACTTTTTTTTCCTTGTTTTGATTCGCTTCTGGACACTTTTGAATGGACATAAGGATCGGAAGATGGTCAGATTTCCGTTTCGACAGATGGCTTACAAAAGACCCTGGAAAAATATCAAACCACTCTTTGGTAGCAAGGAATCTATCTAGCCTTTCTTGAATGTTTTCTTCACCTCCCCTACCATTACACCATGTATACTCATACCCTGTGTACGCGACGTCCATCAACTCACTCGCCTCTATGGCTCTCCGGAACATATCTGCTGCACGGGGATCAAAGCCATTCCCCCTTTTCTTCTCATTTGACGTGAGAAGGAGGTTAAAATCACCCCCGCAAAGCCACGACAATTGTGACTCCGTACTTAGCTGCTTCATTAACTCACCGGTTTTGTATATGAGATCATCCTCTGGATACCCATACAACCCCGTAAATCTCCAATTCACTCCATGAGTGACCACATCCACATCAATATGGTTATGTGAAAAGGACTTCACATCCGCCTCTACACCCACTCTCCAAAGTAAAGCCACACCTCCCTTTCTTTTTCTACCCTCCCCTTCACAACTAACAACCACCATATTCTCCATTCTCACCTTCTTCTTAATGTTCGCCATCTCCCAATCTTTTAATTTTGTTTCCGACAAGAACATTATTTAGGGGCTCTCTAGAGTTATAAACCTTTTGAGAGCGTTAATTGCACGTGGGCTCCCCAAACCACGGCAATTCCAGCAAAAGTTTTTTAACATTGTTCACCGAGGGCCCTATTGGTGGGGCCCGCCACTCTTGCAGCTACAGCTTGTGCATTCTGTGATATAGAGGCAACATCACAACGAGTCTTTTTTATCACCTCTATATTTTCAATCTCCATATCATCTTCTATCGTAAAAATTCTCTCATCCAAAGCTCTCTTAGCACCACTACTCTCTTCACCCAAGTCATGGTCCAAGCTCACTTGCCGATCCACTCTCTTCCAAGTTCTCCCAGCACCTCTTTTCACACTCCCTTCTGTCCCCTCATTATCCACCACCCCCTCAGTTATACCTCCTTGCTCCTTATTATTGCCTTCCTCAATCTCCCTCTTATCATCTATTAAATTGCTGCTCCCTTCCCTCTCCCCATTATTTTCTATCTCCTCAATGCCCACACTCCCTAAACGGTGTATAACACTCTCCACTCCCTGCTTCATTTCCACTTTTTGAGAAAATGGGAGTTTTGAAACAAATAATCTCCGGGCACAACTTCCTTCTTCACGCCCTCTTCGAGATTAGGTGACATCACCTTCCAGAGGGAAGCTCGGAGCCAGGCTCCAAACCACTTCTTCGGAGAATTTCCGCCTTTATGCTTATCACAATCCTTGTCACCATGTCCTATGACACTGCATATATAACGGAAGAGAGGGATCCTTTCATATTTCACCATTATTTTGGCTTGATCACCCCCCTCACCTTTATTTTAATTTCTTCCTTTAATGGTCGTCGAACGTCAATCATGATCCTGATACGAATTGAACGTTCAATCTCCATAGCATTCGTTTTATCAGTCTTCACATATGTTCCGATTTTACTCGCCAACATCCTCGCATTCTGATCACTGTTACGTCCCTTGAAAGGCAAATTATAGAATCTTACTCACAAAGGAAGAGTGTGTAATTGAATCTCTGATGGCTTTCCATCATCAAGAATATCACTAAGGCACAACGCATAATGGTCGAAATGCCATGGTTGATTCTCCATTATCCTCATCTTATCTCTCCAATGAAACAATTGAAAAGAGTATAAATTATCGTCAATCTTACGACCTTCAATCCCATGCTTAGGGTTCCAAATTTTTGATAAAGTGTCAATTAGGGCTCGTGAATTCACGGTCCTGCTTGCCCATAACCTTCCAATAATCATTAGGGATGTCTTGGCTTCTTCCTCTTCTTCATCCTCCACCACCCATTCAACTTCCTCCTCTCTCTCCTTACCACTATCCTCTCTATCTTGCAAAACTCACTGACTTATTGAATTTTGTGGTTTCAAGGCTGCCATTGAGGATCCCGATGGCAACATTAAAGCAAATCTCAAGATTCAAAGATAAATCTTGAGAAAAATCCCCCGAGGAGGATAACCTAGAAGAACTCTAGAGAGACCCTCCCAAGGAAACCTATAGGGAAAAACAATAAAGTTTTCTATCAACATAGTTTTAGAAGCATTAATTAGTGAGTGTCCCGGGCGATTCCCCGGGTAGTTACTTTTCGTAACTTTTTGTCAAGTGAGGAAAATTTGACATAATGACATGATAAGTAATTGCATAAATTTTGAAAAATAAACCCTAAAAAGTTTGGGGATGAAAGCAGTAACTTAACTTTCTACAAGGAATTGGAGTAAGAGTTTATGTCTATAATAGTCTCTTGTTGTTATCATAAAAAGTAGGTTAGGTATCTAACTACTTGTGCAAATCTTTTAACGAAATATAATTATAAGACCTTATGATATTTTACTTTGAAATACTAAACAATGGTGTTATGTTGGATTAATGGCTAAGCTTTCACTTTTCATTTCAAAGATCACGTGTTCAATACCTTGTAAGTTGTAACTACACAATATTATATTTTAAATTGAAGGTTTGACTTGAAGCATTTGCATTAGAGCCTTAGAGGAGAGTGCCACGTGTCACACAAACTTTATTAGTAACGCCTTTTAATATATTAGTATAGATATTATGTAAACTAGTTGTTGTACTTTTAAAAATACAAAAAATATTATGTTGAACCTTTAAAATCTATTCCGAACGCTATCACTACTTTAATTTTTTATTTAATTTTTTTTTCTGAAACACAACATCAATTGCTAAAAGGTAATCCCTTAGTTTTTTTTATCTTTCTCACTTGGAATCTTGACACTATTCATACTTAGAGAGAATCTTCTCAATTTTTTTCAATTTATAAGAAAAAATATAGTCATGTGGGATCTTGTTTGATTCGTCTCAATTAGTACTTTATTAATATTCAATCGTTATAATTTTTACTAATATACAATGAAAGATATTTAAGTTCAAAGATGTGCATTGAGAGACGCGCACAAGAAAGTGAGAAGGATAAAAAAAACAAAGGGAGTACCTTAGAACGTTATTTTACTGTATTCACAATTACTAGAGTATTAACTTGGTCGACTATCTAGTCACAACTTTATAAGTGTTTTTCAATACGCCTTTTGAAGTAGATGTAGCATGTGAAGTATCTAGTTATACCGAAACACTAACTTTACATAAGCTATTCCAACAATCGATACAAATATATTAACGGTTATTCTAACGTATGCACCTAGTGCATATGCTTACCTATCCACTACAATTTCATTGTTTAACGTTTCAAAGTAAAACATAATGAATAAAGTCTTATAATTATATGTAACAATAAAGATATAGACAAACTTTTTGATCTCTAACACTTTTATTAAGGTAATAACATCCTATTACCCCAATTCCATTGAAATTGTTAGTTTTTATCCCCAATTCCTTAGAACTTTTGTTTAAAACAACTTATCATACCATAACGTATATTCTTCAATTTCACACTAGACAGAAAATTACGAAAAATTAATAAAATCAATTATAAAAATCTATGAATAATAATATATTTGATAATTGTAACTGACTCGGGAAATCGCCCGGGATAAAATACTAGTTAACCTTTAAAGCTAATATTTAACTGCTACATGTGTTATTAGCTACTAGCCTACTACTATCCGCCCACGATCTATGGGCCTACTACAAGTCACAACAACTACTTCTGCCGAACAAACAAACCTTCAACTTTTTGATCCACCTCCACCTAAGGGTGTAAGTTCGGTTTTCGGTTTGGATTTAGGTCAAAACCAAACCAAACCGAAATAAATCCGGTTTTGAAAATTTCCAATCCAAATCCAAACCGGAATTCGACTCAATCCAAACCAAACCAAACCAAAATCTGAAACAAAAAAACCAAACCAAACCAAACCGATTTTTTTTATATTTCAAAATCCAATCCAATCCAAACCAAACCAAACCAAACCGAAATTAAACCAAGCCGAATTTAAACCAAACAATAATTTCGTATTTTCGTAACTAATATGTAAAAAAATAAACACTAAAAAAAATAACAGAGATTAATAATAGCATAGGAGAAATTAAAATTTCATAATTATCGACCATAATTGTAAAAAATTCACAATTATTTATCTAACCTTCAAATGACGAAATAATGAAATTTTTTTTGAAAAAATCTGATCTTAGGGATCTTCGTCGACCTTCTTCAACCACTAGAGGAGAGAGAGAAATAGCTGCTAGCTGCTGACCTTAGTCGACCACTCGACTTTCGTCGACCACTGTTGCTGAGACGAGGAGTTGAACGGCGTGCTAGGAGTGACTGAGTGAGAGAGAAGCATTAAGGAGAGAGAGAAGAGAAACGGCGTGCTAGGAGAGTGCCTGAGTTAGTCCTAGGGATAGGACTTTGGCGTGCTAGGAGAGTGCCTGAGTTAGTCCTAGGGATAGGACTTTGGCGTGCGTGAGAGTCTTAGGTTGTGGGCTGGCTTTGGGTTTATGAGTTTTATTTGATATAGTCCTGTTTCCGTATGGCTCTATTTGTATATTTCGGTTTTCCAAAATCAAAACCGAACCAAATCGAAAAATAGAATTTTTTTTGAGTCCAAACCAAACCGATTTCTAAAAAATCAAACCAAATTACGAATTCGGTTTGGATTTTGATTTTTAACCAATAACTTACCCATTTCCTTTGGGGAGAAGAGGAAGGGAAAAAGAAAATTCACTTAGTAGGTCAAGCTCATACCTTCCTGCCTAAATCAATGGGGGGATTAGGGATAAGAAGCCATATTGACCTAAACCATGCCTTGTTAGCAAAATTGAGTTGTAAAATGCTTCATGGACCTCAAAATTTAGCTAAGGAGTGCATCATTTCAAAATACAAGAATGAAAGATTTTCAATTGCTTTTAAGAAAGGTTCTCAAATTTGGAAAAATGTAGGAATCGGCTCTTCTTTGCTTAATCAATGTAGGAAGTGGAAATTGGGTAATGGTTATTCTATTGACTTTTGGGAAGATGATTGGTTGGGAATAGGTTCTATAAAGAGTCTTGTCCATGATCCTCTTCGCCCTAGTGAAGTGAACTTAAAGGTGGGTGACCTTATTATTGAGAATGCTTGGAACCTAGAGAACCTCTCCTTAGAACTTCCGGACTACATTATGCAAAGGATTCATGCCTTGCCCATAGCATTTCATCTTACCGATACCTCCTTCTTCTCCGTTGTAGATAATGACAAGTTTTATTTGTCCAAAATGTATAATGAGATTGTTAGAGATCGTAGTTCGAAAAAAGGAAGTGAGTGGTTATGGAAGCTTGAGATCCCTCCTAAAATCCGTTTATTCCTATGGCTTTTATGGTGGGACCGTATTCCTCAATCCTATCTTTTACATCAACGCAATATCATCCCTTCCCCTTTATGTCCTTCTTGCACCACTTGTGTTGAATCCTCGCTTCATGTTATTCGGGATTGTACCAATGCTTCGGCAATTTGGTGTTTGCTATCCCCTCCCCAAGATTTTTGGATGTGTAGCAATATTAAAGAATGGTTGCGTTTTTGTGTTAGTAGACATCATCAAAGCAATGGATCGAATTGGTCCCTTCTTTTTCCTTTGGTATGCTGATTTGGAAAGCAAGAAATCGCTCCCTTTTTTATAAAAAGCCGCATATGCCAGCCCAAGTCACCCTGAACTTGGCCATTAACATGGCCAAGGAGTTCAGGGTCGCTCAGTCTTCCCCTATTTCAAACCCGTCGGTCAGGTGTACTTCTTGGAGATCTTCTCCACCTCCATTTGTCCATATTCATGTGGACGCTTCCTTTATGAACATTGAAACCAAGTCAAGTATGGCAGGAGTTATTAGAGATTCTTTAGGAGGTTGGCTTCTTGGTTTTTATTCATTATCCTATGCTCTTAACCCATATCATGCATAATTGTTGGCTATAAAACAGGGATTCGAGATGGCAAGAACAAAGCATTTCACGCATGTTGCTCTAGTTTCCGATTGTAAAAAAGCTGTAGACATCATAAATGGTAACTCTATGCAAATTGACTTCTATAGTGACCTGATTATGGACTGCAGGGAGCTGCGACACTACTTCCAGGAAACCAGCCTTACCTTCGTTAGACGGGAAGACAACCAGTTGGCGGATATGTTAGCTCACGAGTGTTTGAGCGGGTTTGATACCCTTGATGTAATTAGGCATTTTCCCAGCCCCCCCTAATTATTGTCAAAAGTTACTCTCTATGGATTGTAATAGGCTTTTTGCCATAACTCTTTGATCTTTATGTTTCCGTTATTCACCAAAAAAAAAAAAAACTAATAACTTACCCCCCTACCTCCACCCAAATATAAAAAGACCAAAAGGGTGCCCTAGAGCGGGTCAGATTAAACTAGCGAATAAAACCCCCATCCATTTATCAATCTTCTGCCCTCATTCACCAGCAATTCCTAATTCCTAATCTAATCTAGGGTTTTTGTTCCAAAGATCAGAGCGCCGAGAAAAACCTCAAAAACATGGGGCACTCTAACATCTGGAACTCTCACCCTAAGAGCTATGGTCCTGGTTCTCGCGCTTGGTACTTCTCTCTCTCTTAATTCTTAAATTTCTGTTGAATTAAATTCGTTGTTTAATTCTACTTTTTTTGACAGTCGTGTTTGCGGAAATCCTCACGCAATCATTCGCAAGTATGGTTTGATGTGTTGCAGACAATGCTTCCGTAGCAATGCTAAGGAAATTGGTTTCATCAAGGTATTTTTACTCTTTTTTTTGTGAAATTTACTATTTGTTTGGATGATTTACTGCATATATATTGTTAATTGTATATATCGTGATTGTCTAAAAAAGGGATTTGAATGATTGTCGTGAGAAGACAAAAGATGAGTTGATTATGTTTCTGATGATTTAGTTAAGCTTGGAATGTAAAAGATTGACCTTTTATGCTTAGTATTATCATATTTTTGGGGCTTACAAATATTTTTCCATATCAAGCTCAATGGTGATGAACTGGGTCTTGAAAATATTAAAATGTCCTTTTGGGATATTGTAGTGTCATATAATCTTGATATATGGTCACTGTTCATAACCGGATACCCGGTTTTTCAGGGTATTTTAAAACACGGCCCGTGACCCGATCCGGAAGAACCGGGCACCTGGAATTTCCGGGTCGGGTATAGGGTACCCGGCTTAATTTTTTTGTAAAGAAATTAGCATTCATTTTGAGTCATTTGCCTCGGATACCATAGCTTGGAAATGAAAATGTAAAAGAAACAAGTCGAGATGACTGGGTGAAGTTCAGACTTCAGAGACCATGATATGAGTAATAGATATTGAGTTTTTAGTGTTTGACAGTAGTCTCACAGCCTATTAGTAAGATTTGCTTCAAATATCCCACAAATTTAAAACATCATCGCACAAAATCAGTCATATTAGTATGAGATTAAATACTTTTTAGATCTATAAAGTTAACAAAAAATAGACCCCAAAAATTGATAAAATGGGGAAAAAACTGAAGAAAAGAGACAATATGAGCCTAACCGCTCTGTCAGAGCCAAGAATAGCGGTGGCGGGAGGTGGTTGAGACAAGAACTGGTATAGGACTGCGGTGCCATTGCGCCACTGCTGCAGTTAGAGTGTGGAGAGAGAAATCATAAATCCTTTTTTTTTTTTTTTGAAGAAAGAGAAATCATAAATCCTAAATGTGAGAATAATGTGACTATATCAATATGTATTGTGAGGCTTCAAGAAAGTAAAGAAACTGACGCAACAAGCTTAGTAGAGGAACAAAATGGCTAAAGCCTAAGCGTAGTGAGACAGTGAGCAGATCCCAAACTGAAAAGTTTTATATCGGGTAACCGGGTACCCGGTTGACTAAGATCAGCTGCCCGTTACCCGACCCGGAAGAATACTCGATTTATTTTTTGCGGGTCGGCGGGTTAACGGGCCGGGTCGGGTTTTTTTAGCACCCCTAATATTGGTCATTGATTGATAACAGAGTTTGTAGTACTTTATGATCTAGCAAGCATTTAGTGAAGTGATTTTGGCGTAACTTATCGCATCACTGCGTGTATTGAAGGGTAATTCTTGTATTTGAGTGTGTTATTTGGGGTTTGTATCGTTGTATATTTTTGTATGTGGCATTCTGTTGCTAAAGTTGCAGAGTTATTTTGGAGAAGATTTGATGCTTTTAGAGTGGAAGTGGTGTAAAAAGATGACTTTTACTGGAAAAACTGAATTTTTTTGTTATTGTATCTGATATGGCTGAGGATGTGAAGGAGTATGGTTATAGGAAGTTAAAGAGATCTGGATCATGATAGAAAGAGCGGGTTTTTCTTTTGAGTTATGGTTGTATCATCTTTGATCATATAGGCGTTGTTGGGAAACTTAATGGTTATGATTTGTGTTTAGGCTGAGTAGAATTATGATCAAAGTTGAAAGATCGCTAGAAAATGAATCTAAAGTTCCATTTTTTTTTGTGTCTCTCCCTAGTTCTTTTGCGTTATTGAGCTTCTATTGAGTCCTAAATGTTTTAGAGTGTACTCTGTTGATATCAAATGAAGATTGAAAGTGTGAGAGATGCGACTCCTTTCCCAACTTTTGGTCTGTCACACAAATATCCTGACTTGACTATAACAACTTGTTCCTTTGAGAAGGTGAAATGGGAGTAATTAGATGCATTAATCTTATATATATAGTGATTATATACTGATCATCGAGATATCTTGGTTTTGGAGTTCTGTATCAAATCCTTAGCAAGAATAGATGCTATTATTGTTGGCTCCTTCTGGGAACTGTGAGGAGAATGGCCTCTGCACTGATCTGATACTGTTTTGAGGGAGTAATATTTACAAATTATAATTTTGTCAAACCTTTTCTATGGATTTTTAACATATCCTGCATTATGCAATGATAAGAGGATTTCTACTTTAGAGTTCCTATCCTAATTAGATTAGGAATGTCTTGTAGTTGCTTTCCATATGAGGGAACATAAACGCAGCTCTTCATGCCTTGAGCTGAACATCATATATCAAGAGATTATCACGTCTTTCGCTTTTCCTTCTTTCGGAACTATGGCCTTCATAATGATGGAATCAGGCTCCCTCTGGCGATTAACTGGACGTAAAGTCAAAGTTGGTAAATATAAGTTTAGGTTTCATTTTGCCTCAATTTGTAGGTTGAGTTGTATACATGTATGCTGTCTTTCTAATTAGTGTATTAGATCAAATTGTCTAACCTTTTTGTTTTTCGTTTTTGGCTTTTCAGTACCGTTGAAGTGTAGCATGGAAATCCTCTGCAGAAGCCGTTTTGAAGTGTTCTTAGATTAGGCTATGAATCGATTTTCTATATTATGTGACGTTTAAAGATGTGAACTACTGAGCCAGCCGTATTGAAATTCTAGACTCTGTTTAATGTAGCACACTTGGATTTTCAGAGAATATAGTCGTATGGTTTTACTTACCTCTTGATTTGCTAGAATCAGGGTATCTATCAATTGAATAGCTTGAGTTAATCTTTCGTTTTTGCTTGGCAGTAAGATGACTTCCCTCAGCAATACTGAATGGAATGAAGCATATACTCCCTCCTGTCTCTATTAGTTTACCCGTTTCTTTTGCACAGAGTTTTAGGAGAAATAATGTTGTGGGATATAGAAGAAAAGAGAAACTATTATTTTATATTAAAGTTGAATGTATGTGTGATGGAAAGTTAGTGGTCTCATTCTAAAAACTAGAAACAAAAGAAATGGGTAAATTAATAAGGGACATTCCAAAAAGAAATACGGGTAAACTAATAAAGACCGGAAGGAGTATAAGGATAGTCTTTTCAGTGTGTTTAGCTTTATTGTTATTATGAATTGGGGATAAGTTAACCTAACAAAATAAAAGCCGTCATTTGTCGTTTTAGCATTGATTTGCACACGTGTCATTTTTCTAATGAAATCGACAAATGTCAATGTTGTATTGATTTGTCACTTTATAGTTATGTCAAGTCATATATATCCTAAAATAAATGAAGGGGCAAGATCGTTGATTAGATAAATCATATAAATTATGTCGCTTAAATATTAGTAAAAACAATCGCTTAAACTAATTATGGACAAAAAGTACATATATCATGAAGTATGATATAACTATGCGAATGATTATGGGGATTTTGATCTTGACATATTGTAAATATATTGTAATAACAATGCATGTTTTTTTTATATGGGGTTTTATATGTAACACCAAAGAGGCGTTCAAAGTATTTGAGTTCAACCCGAAAATGAGATTAAACCGTTTATTGATATTGTATCGGATGATTGTGATAGGCTTTTTGCCATGACTTATTAATCTATCTAGCTACAGTTGTTCACCAAAAAAAAGATACCTTGTGCATTGTGGAAATATTGAAAAGGTGGGAGTATAATGTAAATTGTCCACATACAAATTTTAACATCCTTTTTTTAGTTGTTGTGGATAATTGCATATGTTCGTGTAGGAGAACAACAAATGTCAATGAAAGATGGAGATATATTTGTGGCAACAAACTTTAAGTGTTGCACAACAAATTAATGGTAATATTACTAAATGTATGCAACCATCGATTTTCTAGACTAATGTATAGTGATCGATGTCAAGAGATCTATTGCTAAAATAGGTAATCCTTTGACCTATCTGTTGGTTTGTTTTCATCAACTGTCTAAATATAGGATTTTCAAGCCTTATATAACTTCCAAGAATAAAACCTTCATTTCTCTCATATTAATTACCATCGCGCATAATCAACAACAAATTAAGTGAAAATTTTGAAGTAATTAACATAATGGCAAACAAAGTAGCTGCCGTGTTTATACTGTATATTGTGATGGTTTCGGCTGTGCATATGGTTGAGGCTGCAGCTGCTTCAACTCATACGATACAAAAGTGCGATCCTCAGTGTTATAACAAATGCATGGCTCAGGAAACTGAAGAATCATTGCTTTCGTGCAGAGCAAATTGTAAAGACGCTTGTGGTGGACCAAATAAGTTAAATGTAAGTTATATCATTGTGCTTCATGTTATCACCATTGTTTCCCACGTCTCTTCTCATTGTTTGAGGAGAATGACATTAAACAAGTTGCCATTATCACAATTATTATCCTAGTCCAAGTAGGTAGGTCAAGATGAACTATTGTCTTAAAGCTGATTATCCCTGATCCGATCCCAAGCCGATCTTAATTGAACTGTACCAATCCAAAATATATTGAATTAGTTATATATAAGCCCGCACTAAAAAAAATTCAGCTACTTTATTGCAATTAAAATCAGCTCATATTAAGAACACTTGTGCATACACAAAGAAAGCAAAAAAATTAATTATCCCATCACTTACTCCTAATGTTTTTTTTTGCTGTGGGTTCTACTTAAGAAATGAGGCATATATATATTGCAATAATGACATACATAAACTAATCATCTACATTTGTTATTTTGCTTTTCATTTTTACAGCGTTAAGATGACAGGAAGCAGGCATGAACGTACAAGTTAAGTAGTGAACAACAGATGATCTTTCAATCCACATTATGAAAATTAAAAGATTTCATGTTGGTTAGATGAAAGCGGAGCATTTATCATCTAATTATATTGTAGGAGAAATGATATAAATAAAAACTGGTTCTCAGATTTGTGAGGATTTGTTTTTTTAATAGATACAAATAATTGTAATAAATGGAACAATGGATTGACACTATGGTTTTTTGGATGTTGTTTGTAGAATTTTCTAAACTTCTAGGACTAGACATAGTGGAATAGATTTGTTGGTCCTTGGCTTTGCATCTCTATGTTAGGCTCGTAGTGATCTATCACCGGTCTTGTGATCTTATCCTCGAGTTCATCTTTTTCCTTTTCTTCTCTTCTTTGTAGGTTATGTACTTTTTTTTATTTATTTATTGAATATATATTTCTTAAATTTATTTAAATGTTTAGATCTCTTATAGAAGAACATGTACTTTTATTTTCGGAATCATGAGATTTGTTTTTGGTGCTAGGAATCATGAGAATTATGCTTTGTATTATTTTGAGTTTTGACTTTGAGATGATAAGCAGCATATGATCAAAGAATGCAATTAATGTGTGTGGAACTTAAACTCTAGCCACATTGCTACACCTACCCACTACTAATAGAGCATTAAAAAATATATTATTATGTTGAGTTGGATTCCATTACCACAACCCTCAACAAGTCTTTATTAATGGTGGGTAGTCCACCCGGTGGGTAGACAAAGTTTTTTCCCCTCACACTTACTCTCAACCGCAACTCCAAGTAAGCTGGGCAATAAAACTAGAAAGAAAGACGATTAAGTAAAACTCTCTTTACTCACAAATTAATCAATCTCATATTTAAGACCGCTGCTTGTATGATTGTATATTACTGATCTAAACAAGAAAGGTAAAATAAAACCTTACTAAAATGACGAAAAACAAAGTTCATAATGATATCATTTACTGTTTACAACTAACAATTTGTTTAGATAACAATATAAACGGATGTAATTTATTAAAGAGGCGGGGAAAATGAATCTCTACCTCCCCCTTCCCCTCCCTTCCTTCCCTAAATTCCTTATCCAAACAAGAAAAGAGAAGGTCACTATGCGTCAACAATCAACATGTATAAAATTTACACACAAATCCGCAAATGATTCTCACAGACTCACAGTACTTGATAAATGCTACATATCCTAGATGGGGCAAGTTTCTTATTTCTTTTTTTTTTGGAGTTTCCCAAGAAAATTGGTAGAAACAGCTTATCTTATCTTATCTTATATAAAAAGGGGATTGGGGTTTGGGTGCACAAGGGTATTTGCACCGACCCATCTTTCCACATAATTACTCCCGTGTCCTCTCTGTTGTCACCTGCTTGTGCCTTTTTCTTCATTTCTTTTCCCCTTTTTTTTTTTTAAGTAAATAAAATTGTTTGAAATTCAATTGTCATGAAACCCTTGTCTCTCTCTCCTCCATCTTTATTATCTCCTCCCCCTTTACCAAGTGAACTTTTACCAAAAGAGCTTCATTTCTTGTTTTATTGCCGGTGGCTATTTGTTGGTGCCGAATGCCGATGTTGCCGGTTTGTCTCGGTGGTTCTCTCCTCTCGCTGACTGTTGTTGTTGTCGCTTGTATTCTCCTCCCTCCTTTGCGTATGTTGTTGTAACTATTACTACAATTATAGAAAGGAGGTCAATTTGAATACTCCTCTGTTTTGGAGCATTGGCAAATGTTAAGTGGACTTGCTGGAAGGCTCCTTAGTTGTTGTGGCAAACGTCCAAGGATGGAAATGGAATATGATTCTTTATCTTTTGGAATGTGGATTGATGCTGCATCACTTCAGACTTGAGAGCATCAAAT